>VWZI01011691.1:0-26901 GCA_013396835.1 Psilopogon haemacephalus | reverse complement strand
ATCCTTTACCTCTACACCGACTCATGGATGGTAGCCAATGCTCTAAGGGTTGGCTAAAGTACTGGAAAAAGTGTGACTGGCAGAGGAGAGGAAAGCCTATTTGGTGTGCTGATCTATGGCAGGACATTGATGCACTACTGGAGAATTCCAGTGAAGGTGCAACACACAGATGCACACATGCCTAAATGCAAAGCTTCTGAGAAACATCAACACAATCATCAGGCAGATTAAGTTGCTAAAATTTCTCAAGTCGATACAAGCTATGATCCTGACTTTGATTGGAAACTCCAAGGTGAACTGTTCTTAGATCAGTGGGCCCATGATTCATCTGGACAACAAGGAAGGGATGCAACATACCATTGGGCGTGTGATAGGTCAATTGACTTATCCATGTGGAGACTATTACACAAGTCATACATGACTGTGACATCTGTGCTGCTATTAAGCAACCTAGGAATCAAGCCCTTAAGTTATGGTGAGAAATGGTCAAATTACAAGTATGGTGAATAGTGACTGATTGACTACATCACATTACCTTGTTCTCGTTCTGGCAAGCAGTATGTGCTAACAATGGTAGAGGCAAGCACCAGATGGCTGGAAACCTATACAGTTCTACATGCTACTGCATGTAACACCATTCTTGGTTTGGAGAGACAAATCATGTGGAGACATGGAACTCCAGAGAGAATTGAATCAGACAGTGGCACTCATTTCAAGAACAATATTGTAAAAAAATGGTCCAAAAAGCAAGGTATTGAGTGGATCTACCACTTACCCTACTATGCACCACATTCAGGAAAGATCGAACACTACTATGGTTAGGTAAAGACCACCCTAAAAGCTTGGGCAGGAGAGAACTTTGAAAAACTAGGACAAGCATCTAGCATAAGCAACCTGGTTGGTAAACAGTAGGGGTTCTGTAAACAGGGCAGGACCTGCTCAATCAGATTTGGTACCAACAGTGGATGGTGATAGAGTTCCTGTTGTATGTGAAAAGAATCTGTTAGGGAAAACTGTTTGGGTACTTTCTCTTTTGGGTGAAGGGAAATCTGTCCGAGGGGTGGTTTCTGCAGAAGGTCCTGGTCACACATACTGGGTAATGCAAGGGAACGGTGAAATCCAATGTATTCCATAGAGAAATATAACCTTAGATGAAAGAGGTTAAATTCAGGGTTTATAACACAAACTCTTATGAGTTTTCTGTTGTATGTTTTTCCTGGTGTCCAACACAAGAGAATCTACATTACATGAACATGAACCAGAAAAATTATTAATGTAGAAGCACTTCTTTCTCTAAATTTAAGGTCTAATTGATACTTCAAATTCTATGTTATTTCTCCAAGTATCACAATGTTTAATTGACTTCTCCCTTTCTCATCTTAAGAGCAAAAAGTAGAATCCTATAAACTTAAAATAATTGATGACTAAATTTAAATTGGAGATTTAAATACAAAATTCTTCTTGAGGGTCATAGAGACCAAGATGAAGGGAAATTCTGACTAATGTCAGAAATTGATCTGGTAGCTAAAATATGTGTATGAAAAAAAAAGTCAGGTGATCTCTTGTTTTAAAGGATTTATGTTATGTCTAATACCCTAATTTCTTCCAATATGGTAATTAAAATTAGTATTTAGTGCCTTTTTATTTTATATGTTACATGCATGAAGGATTAACTGATAGACACAGACAAAAATGGCCAGTGTACATACATAAAGGGCTTGTAGGAAGCCCTTTGGCTAACACTTCATTATGTCAACAAAATCCGGAACAGTTTTGAGTTAGAAAAGCTGGCACATTTACAGACCTTTAGGCTTATTTGACATCATAGCTGAGTGGTGAAAGAGCAGAT
Source organism: Psilopogon haemacephalus (assembly GCA_013396835.1). Classification (NCBI taxonomy): domain Eukaryota; kingdom Metazoa; phylum Chordata; class Aves; order Piciformes; family Megalaimidae; genus Psilopogon; species Psilopogon haemacephalus. The sequence continues at coordinate 25,052 of VWZI01011691.1, read as the reverse complement.
GAAAAAAGCAGCGTTCTATAAACTGTTTTTTTACAGTATGTTATTTTACTTAGATAATTATGTAAGTATTGCTTCTTTGTGACTATAGCATATTGAGATCCAAATATTAATACAGAAAGTAAATCCCAGTTATATTAAAATGAATAATCATGTTTTTACTAAACCCTTACAATATTTCATCTAAAGATATGTAGAAGTTTCTGTGAACATTCAATATGAACATGTAAAAAAATCTGAATATTAAAAAGATATTTTAATATATTCTATTTCCTGATAAAGTTAGTTGTAGGAAACAAATAATGGTGAGAATCATTGAAATAACCCTCAACTATAAGCAAGGAAAATGTTAAAAAAAAACCCCATTGTTGCTGAATAACAATAGACAAGGTAGCATGAAGAATAGTTGATGTACATAGGAATATACATATTCCAGAATATCAGAAATTATATGTATCAACATGAAAAAACAAGGGGAAGATACTGTACTCTTACTGCTATGTGAAAAGACACAATCATGATTGCTAGATCAGTGACCATGAACACTGCCTCTGCTTAAGGCAATTTCAATGTGATACAGAGGATGCCATCCATATGTACAATAGATCTGAGACAATTGCTGCCAAATAAGGGATTTTGGACCTCTTAAGTTATCAGTTTAGACCTAGACACTGAAATAAAGCAAAAGATAAGGCATATCTATTATGGAGACAACATAGCTGAGAAATGATGAGGGATGTGACCAAAATTTTTGGCACACAAAGCAAAAAAAATATCCTGTTTTATTTCTCTCTACTCTTTCTCGTATTTCCATGCCACTGAAGAAGGAAATAAATAAGATCCTGTCATACTTCATATCAGAATAAAAATAGCCCAAGAGGAAAAATTAATATTATACAATGAAAAATAACTCCCTTTGCCTAGAAGAAGATCAATTCTCCTCATTTGAAAGTGTAGGAGGAAAGACTGTCATCTATTGATGTTTTCTTGTGATAAAGGTTAAATAAATCAAACAGAATGATTATATTTCTTTATATTGTGGCAAGTGGCGGTTCTATTTCACAAGAAATGTTTATATGACATCTACTTTAAATTGAAATAATAGTCAATGAAATACATGTATGTTGATTATTTGCAGTGGATTTTGGCTTCTAAACAGTTAAGCAAGATTTAAACCTGACTAGAAAAAAGAAAAATGAACTACTGAAGTATAAAATAGAACATAATTTAATTGAGCCCCAATGGAAGAGGTAAACTAAAAGAAAGGTTGCATTATGTCAATTTAGCAATGATGATATGGGCATAAAATCCACAGGACATAATGAATAAAGGAAAAACAAATCTGAATTAATCTTAAACATTTGATTGAGTTTAGAAATAACATCAAAGAAAAAAGACAAAAAAGTGTAGATTGACAAAATATGGCAAAAATGGAAAAAAATTAGAACATACATTGGAGCTATTTATTTCAACTCACTTTCATGGTCAATAGAATAATGCTTCTGTTTCAAAACTGATATTTAATCTTAGGAAATACCTGTACAGATTACAGAACCATAATAACACAATTCCTAGTTTTGATCACAATTAAAGAAAAATAATCTGAATGTCTATTCTTAATTTTTACTTTAGATTATTCATAGTTTGACCATTCTATCAGGTTTCTTTCATAATGAAAAGTGTTGTCACTTGATCATAACATTGACTTACATGTTTTGATTTGTTAACTTGTTTTGGGAAATTGTATATACCAACAATTATATCTTTTTACCCACAATTACAAAAAAACCCCAAAAAATATTGGTAGTCCAATAATCTGAAGTAGAAACTTACTGTTTCTGAACTTTCTTCTTGATAGTTAGGTTTCATGGGTGCCACAACATATATGTTCTCAGATTTTCACTATCAAATGTTGGAAGGTGAGTGCCTGCTGGATGTTCTATCTGGTGATAAAGTTAACTAAGAAACACCTATTCATGCACTCTTCAATCTAAATTCTGTTATTGTTGGTATTCAAACGATTTTTACAACTTAGTTAAGATGAACAATTGTCTTTGTACAGATGTTGAGTTTCAATAGCTTGACAGAAGATTGACAGTTTTTTATAAATTGTCCTTGTGATTATTCTACTGAAATAAACAAACCAAAAGCCACCGAAACAAGCAACAAGACAAAGCAAAAGATACTGAGCAGTCCAAACTATTCTAACTATTCTCCAAACCAGCACTGAGTGATTCATCTGCAACATACAGAGCATCTTTCAAAGGATAAGAGGCTGAGAGAGCAAGGATTTGTTAGCTTAAAGAATTTTCACAGAGATCTTATCAACGTATATAAATAAATGAATGAAGGGATTAAAATCAGGAAATTAGACTGATTTTGTCTGTAGTCCCTAGTGTCAATCAACAAATTGAAATGTATGAAATTCCATCAGAATACAAGAAGATATTTTCTTACTGTGATAGTGGTGAGGCACTGGAACACATCACTCAGAGATATTGTAGAATGTATATCTTGGAGACATACAATACCCAACATGTTCTAGGGGTTGTATCTGAACAGCTGAGGGGATTGGGAGCAGACATGATAATCTACTGAAATGCTTTCCAACCTCAGCTGTTCCATGACTATGTGAAATGAAGGCTTAAACATAAACACAGTATGGTTTCCAACCATATTCCCTCTCAAAGAACACCATTTTTGCAATACAGCACACTCAGGTGATATCTTGATGTTAAAAACAGTTTCTAAGAATGACAGTGACATAGTCAAATGGGAGGAAGGAAATAAAAGAACATTATGGTTGTGTTTACTTCAGAGCCTGTCCTTGCAGAAAAATAATCAGTGTAACTTTTCAAAGTTTGTTTTCTAGCCAGTAGTAAAACCAGGACAAAGAGACAATAGAAGAATCTTTCACTGCTGCTATGTGACAGATAAAATTCCATTTTCCCTTGTTATAGTAGCCTTTCATTTACTTTCCTGACCTAGTCTGACTTGTTTTTTCTGCTTTGCTGTTTAGGGGTTTTTTTTGTGGATTTTGTGTTTGTTTGATTTTTTTTTTTTTGTATGGTTTAGGTTTTTAAAAATTATTTTACCCTTTTATTTAGCACTTGTCTTTCTCCTATAAATGCAATTTTTCCACAATTTTTCCATCTTTCTTTCTTACATTCATTTTTTTCCCCTTCTAAATGCATTTGTAAGCTATGTAGTATCTTATCCTCTCTGTGTCACTGCGTCTTTTGGCATATACTGCTGTTAAGAGTTAGGAAACAGCTTAAGTCACCCTTGAACCTCACAGATTGGTAGTGTGCAGTACACAATGAGGAAAGATGGAAACCTTCACTGTCTTTTCAAAATTCTTTGATGCCAGGAGAAGGAATTAAAAAGAAATCCAACTGTCTTTCTGCAGCCTTTAAATGGATGACATTGGAGCTGACATGAATGAGAATAATAGAAAGGACAAAAAAAATTAACTGTCAGTACTGCATGACTTAACTCGAGATGACTGACAGAAGATACGGTAAAACTTTTGGATTAGTTTTTTCCTGCTCCTTCCACCTACCTTGTGGTTTCTTCTCATATCATCTATCCCATCATTACACCTTCTATCTACATAAGTTACCTCATACTTATGGATTTCTTTAACAAAACAAATTTGGGATTTCAGAGTTGCTAGTATGAGCACAGGTTTATTTATGTTTACCCATCATATAGACAACAATCAGGGGATCAGGCCAAGTCAGCATGGGTTTATGAGGGGCAGATCCTGCCTTAACAACCTGATCTCCTTCTATGATGAGATCACCCAGCTACTGGATGAGGGAAAGACTGTTGATGTTTTATTCCTAGAATTTTGAAAAGCCTTTGATACTGTTCCCCACAAAATTCTTGTAGACAAATTGGTTATTCATGGCTTGGATGATGACACTCTCCTGGATAAAGCACTGGCTGGACAGGAGAGACCAGAGAATGGTGGTCACTGGAGTTAAATCCAGTTGGTGGCAAGTCGCTAGAGGGATTTCTAAGGGATCTGTGTCGGTACCACTTCTTTGTAACATCTTTATTGATGAACTCGACTCAGGCAGAGAGAGCGTCATCACTAAATTTGCAGATGACACCAAGTGAGGTGGCAGTGTTGATTCGAATGAGGGTAAAGAGGCTCTTCAGAGGGACATGGATGGGCTCAATCAATGGGCCAACATTAATGGGATGAGCTTCAACAAGGCCAAATGCAAGATCCTGCACTTGGGTCACAACAACCCAAGCAACACTACAGGCTTGGGGTAGTGTGGATGGAGAGCTGCCTGGCAGAAAGAGATCTAGGGGTTGTAATAGACAGGCAGCTGAATATGAGCCAGCAATGTGCTCAAGTGGCCAAGAAGGCCAATGGCACCCTGGCTTGTATTAAAAATGCTGTGGCTGGCAGGAGTAGGGAGGCGATTGTCCTCTCGTATTCAAATTTGGTGATGCCAAACCTCAAGTATTGTGTTCAGTTTTGGGCACCGCAACACAAGAGAGATGTGGAGGTGTTGGAGTGTGTGCTGGTTTGAACACCAGTGAGTGAGAACACCAGTTTGAACACCAGTGAATGAGAAATTAGACTATTGGTTGAGAGAGGTAAACACAGCATGTCACTTCACCAGAGTTTTACTGAGAAAGTAAAAAAATTGATTTTAAGTATTGTACCCAAAACATTAGATATCAGACGGTTTCTGACTGCTCTGGCTGTGGCTGCTTCTCTTGCATGGTCTCCTTTGTTCCTCTGCCTTGGTAGCTAATTCTCAGTAATTCTACTAACTTCTATCCTACTACAAATCCCCCTGGCTGATCTACTTCTGCTTATCTTCAGCATTAACAGGTGGTGAGATAAGATTGGGGAAGGGGATGGTTGGTTACCCCTCTTGGGGATTTGGGTCTCTGGGAGGGGTGTGGTGTCTGTATTACCTTTTCATTGTATATATCTGTAAATATCTGTTATATCTTGTAAATATTNTGGTGAAGGGCCTAGAGAACAAATCTTATGAGGAGCAGCTGAGGGAGCTGGACCTGTTTACTTTGAAAAAGAGGAGGCTGAGGGGAGACCTCATTGCTGTCTAGAACTACCTGAAGGGACATCGTGGAGGGGCTGGTGCTGGTCTCTTCTCATAGGTAATTTGAGACAGAATGAGGGAGAATGGGCTCAAGCTGTGAGTGGGTACGTTTAGACTAGATATTAGGAAAAAGTTTCCCAGAGACAGTGGTCAGACACTGCAACGAGCTGCCCAGGGAGGTGGTGGAGTCACCAACATTGGATGTGTTTAAGAGTTGTTTGGATGTGATTCTTAAGACATGGTTTAAGGTGAATCTTGTAGAGTAGGGTTATAGGTTGGACTTGATGATCCTGAGGGTCTTTTCCAACCTGGATGTTTCTGTGATGTTTCTATCAGTTAAATTTTCTGAGGAATTTAAGGTATACAATACACATATTTATATTAATGTTGGACGAGAGGAGAAAATGTTACATTCATGTTTTCATTATAGCTGGCATTCTCTTTGTCTCTGATGATTTGTTTGTACATTTTCTGATATTTAACACAATCTCATTTGTAAGACTCATTCACTAGTAAGGAAGTGAATTTTTTTTTCTGGTAATATTCTGTAGTGGTTCTGGGTGTCACCCACACCCCACACAGGGAATTCATCCAGACTATACGCAGGTGGCTGGAATGAAGCTTTATATGTACAGATTAGCACAATATACAAGCATATATTTACAACTGTGTTGGTTTGAGCTAATTGGAGAATTTGAGTGATAAATTAGACTATTGGCTGAGAGAGATAAACACAGTGTGTCACTTCATCAGATTTTTACTGAGAAAGAAAAAAAAAATGTTTTAAAGAACTGTTCTGAAAACAACCAGATTAGCAGAGGGCTTCTGACATTTCGGAGCAGCAGCTGCTTCTCCTTTGTCTCCTTTGTCTCTCTGTCATTTAGCTAATTCAGAGTAAAATTACAAAGTCCTTCCTGCCACTAATCTCTCTGACCAATCTTCACCTTATCTGCAGCATCAACTGGTGGTGAGATAAGGCTGGGCAAGGGGGGGAAGGTGTGTGGAGGCGAGGGGGTTGGTTACCCTCTTTTGGGGATTTTGGTCTCTGGGAGGTGTGTGGTGTCTGTATTACCTTTTCACTGTATAAATCTGTAAATATCTGTTATATCTTGTAAATATTTGCTTGTATATTGTGCATTGCTGTAAATATAAAGCTTCATTTGTTAATTTCCAGTGTTTTCTGAGTTTTAGATGGGGTTTACAAAAGGTGGGGGGGGCAGGTAACTGCTAAACCACTACAACAATATATTTCAATTATGTAAAACTATATACTATTACATACAAGTTAAAAGTAATACAGAAACACAACACTTTTGCCAGAAGCCAGAATGCCCAAGAGGTGCTCTCAATCACCTTCACATTCTTTCCAACCCCTCCCACCCTCTCCCTTATCTCAGGATCTCTTTCTTACATGTAAGGTGAGGTGGAAGAGGTTGGCAAGGTGGCTTAAGAAGCAGAATAGTTAGTTTGAAAGTGTGCAAGGTCAGACAGAAGGGTTAATGCAGCAGAGGCCAGGCAGAGACTGTCTTATCTCTGTTTGTGTCCATATATTTATACAGCTCAGCAGAACAAATGGGTAAAACAGACATCACCTTATTTTCCTGTTTCACAGCCAATGATTTAATTTCTCTTATTAAAATATTCCAATTAGCCTCAAACCAGCACAATCCACCCCTCTATATTGCCCAGAGTTTTTCTGAGAACTGTCTCATCTAAAACAATATTTACAATAATGAATATTACAAATTCAGTTCATGCTTCGTTCCAGATATATGTAGGATGTAGGTGATTCAAAAGTTCAGAAAACAGGACAGTTTGTCTCTTAACAGATGAGATGAGAACAGGGGCTCCAAGGTGACATTATGTTCATGCTCATGTACTGTACATTCTTTTGTAGATGCCATGTAGTACCTAAAAGAGAAATTCCTAACAGCTTCTATTATACACTCTGAATTTTAAGCTCTCTCAGCTAAGTTTAGATTTCCCTGTGGAATACACAGGATTTCACCATTCTCCTACATTACCCAGTATGATCCAGCAGAAACCACCCCTCAGACAGGTTTCCCATAACCTGAAGGAGTAAATACCCAGACAGTTTTTCCTACCAGACTCTTCACAGTTTTCAGCAAACTATTATAGTGATCAATCTTTCCTGAAGCTGGTGCATAGTAGGGTATGTGGTAGATCCACTCAATATTGTGCTCTTTGGCCCAGCTTTTTGCAAGATTATTATTGAAATTAGTGCCATTGCCTGATTTGATTCTCTCTGGAGTTCTGTGTCTCCACATCATTTGTGTTTCCAAACCAAGAATGGTGTTAAGTGGAGTAACATGTGGAAATGGATAGGTTTCCAGCCATCCAGTGATTGCCTCTACCATTGTTAGCACATACTGACTGCCAGAACAAGGTAAAGCGATGGGGATTCTTGGCAGCTCTCAAAGTTTTATCCAGTGTGACCCTGTTTGCAAGCAGTATATCAGGTTGGAGCCTGTGTTACTGAATATGCTGGGCCTTGGAGGACAAAATATATTCCTTGAAACATACTCCATTTATGGATGCTCTGCAATGATCTTAATAGTGTGACAGTCTAATAAGCAGAATAACACCGCACACACAAGTCCTGCCAAGTTTCACCATACTTTTACTTTGACCATCTCTCACCATACCATAAAGGCTTGATTCACTTAGCTTGCTTAATAGCAGCACAGATGTCACAGTCATGTATGACTTTGGTAATAGCATTCATGGATAAGTCAATTGAACTATAACATGCCCATTGGTATGTTGCATCCCTGCCTTAATGTCCAGATGAATCATGGGACCACAGAGCTAAGAACAGTTCACCTTGGTGTTTCCAATCAAGATCAAGGTCACTGCTTGTATCATCTTGAGAAATTATAGCAGTTGATCTGCCTGATGATTGTGTTGGTGTTCCTCAGTCGCTCTGCGTGTGTTTAGTTTATGTGCAGCACCTTCACTGGAATTCTCTCCATTTGTGCATCAGTGTCCTGCCATAGATCAGCATACCAAATAGGCTTTCCTCTCCTCTGTCAGCCACTCTTTTTCCAGTCTTTAGCCAACCCCATAGAGCATTGGCTACCATCCATGAGTCGGTGTAGAGGTAAAGGATAGGCCAAATTTCCCATTCAGCCACATCAAGAGCATGTTGGACTGCTTTTACCTCAGCAAATTGGCTGGATTCACCTTCTCCATTTCTCGCTTCAGTAACTCTCCTGGTAGAACTCCAGACTGCTGACTTCCATCTTCGCTTGTTCCCAACAAGATGACAGGAACCATCTGTGAACAAAGCATAGTCATTTTCCTGACCAGAAAGATCACCGTAGAGAGAAGCTTCTTCAGCATGAACTATTTTCTCCTCTGGTGAAGGACCAGTTTGCATCTGTGGCATGATGCGGTGATGAACCTTTGCCTTTGAACATCCAGTTTAGAACAGGCAATCTAGGAGCTAAAAGCAATTGTGACTCAGTTCCAATCACTTCAGAAGCTGTTTGCACTCTTTCATAGATACTAGTATTTCTTTCCTTCTTGGAGTGCAATTTCCCTCTGAACCTCTGTAGCTATGACCCCAGAAACCAAGTGGATGACCAAATGCCTCATTTGGAGCTCTCTGTCAAGACTCCAAGTTGCACCATAGTCACTCGCAGCCATGTGGAAAATGTTTTTAATGTCCAGACCAGTTCAATCAGGTCCCAGGCCCACTGCATGGATGACTACTTGATTATATGATCAAAAGATGGTTGTTGTTCAGGTCCCCACTTGAAATGCTTTCTTTTACAAGTCAAATCATGCAAAGGTTTGGCAATTTGATTGAATCTAGGAATGTGTAGTCTCCAAAACCCCAACATACAGTGTCTTTCTTATTTGTGGAACTACCATGGTTGAGATTTTGTTTATAACATCCTGTGGAATGTGAAGGCAACCATCCTGCCACCATACTTCCAGAAATTTAATTTCTCTGGAAGTTCCTTTGACTTTGCCTCTCTTTATGGCAAACCTGCTTGCAACAAAATCTTAATTATTCTGTTACCTTTCTTGAAGACTTCCTCAGCAGTTTGGCCCCACACAATGATGTTGTTGATGAATTGTATGTGTTCTGGAGCTTTACACTTCTGCGATGCGTTGTGGATCACTGAGTGACAGATCACTGAACTGTGTTTCCACCCCTGAGGCAGACATTCGAACTGATACTGGATTCCTCTCCAGGTAAATGCAAAGTGAGGCCTGCATTCTTGGCTATGGGAATAGAGAAGAAGACATTAGCAATGTCTATGGTAGCATACCATTTGGTCTCCTTTGATTCCAGCCCGTACTGGAGTTCCAAGCTGTCCAGTACATCTGCACTCGTGGGTAGAGTCACTGATTTTTAAAAATCTTTTGAGGAGCTGGTCTACTTTCTGCAGCTTTTTAGAGACAAACTTAACTGGAATTCTCTATGAAATAAAAAATATTTCAGAGAGAATTAAATTTCACAACATTGACTAAAAAAACAAAATCAAATAAAGAACCAGGTATTTTTAGGAGATCCACTACATCAGAGAAAAATCGTTGTCAGCCAACAAAACTCTAAATTGCATATTAATTATTTCCATATGTATGTCAGGGAAATTGAATTCTAGATATTGATGTGACTGTTGCTGCTCAAATACTATGATTTCTTCTAGTTGTAATGAAAATATATTAGTTTCAATAAAATGTTAAGGAAAAAATGTTAACACTTATTCTGTACTTTTATTTACATATATAGTAATGTTTGCCTCACCACACAAATGTGAGAGAACTGTGAGAAAACGTAGTTCAATGGATTAAAAAAAGTGACATGTTGCCCAGTAGTGCCATGGATTTGTAATGGTGTTACACGAGTAGTGTGTGATTCAACCTGTCAGGATCAGCATTCAGTTTTCTGTGTTTGGAACAAAAATTCATGAAAGCTTCAGAACACAAAGAAAGTTACCTTGTTCTTTACTTTTACAAGTAAAAAACTTAAACATACTTTATTTTTTTCATCCTTCTAATAATGACATTTGTGATATTGAATTTCCATTTGGTTTTCTTTTTTCCCACCCCCATTCCAAAGCATATGATTTCTTCTACTTATGCTGTTAAAACATGAAATATTGAAATATTTGTATTTTATCATTTGCCATTCCTTACACAGGTTTGAAATATCATCATTCCTAATCTCTAAAATTTTATGGAAAAGAAATTTACTTTGGGAAAATGTTCAATAGTAAATATGATATGCAAATGTGAGAGAAGAATAAGCAGGTGAATAAACTACTGAAGTAGACAGCATTGTTAAATACGATAAATACGAAATGACATAAACAAAACCAAAAAATACATAGGTAGTGAGACACATAGCTGTCAAGGTCTTTGATAATCATTTAGAAACTTACTTTAATGTGTCTGAACAGAATATTCTGGAGGAAGTGGCTGAGAACGAATGTAAGAAGGCAACACTGAAATTGTTTTTTACTGCAGGCTGGACAGAAAAAATTATATGTGTCATGGATAGACATAAAGTTTTGGGACTTCTTTTGTCACTTAGCATTCTCAAATTTCATACCTGCAATTAAAACAATTCATTATTTGATCTAATTCCATTGAGAACCTTGCCTACATAGGAAAATAGAATATAAAGCTCTGCTGCCTCCTCTATTTCTGATCCATACACTTAGCCATTTTCATTCTCTGCCTTATGCTTTTTAAAGTTTCATTATTGCTTTCCAAAAAAATGTCATTAACGATTTCTATAGAAAAAAAACCTTTCCTGTTCCACAATCCATTCTCATACATCATTTGAGATCATATGTTTCTAAGTGGTTACTGGCAAGAAATACAATCACAAAATCTTGCTTGAGAGACTCACTATTTCTATTTGTTTTCAGTATCTGCTATTTATTCTTTGTTCCTTTCAGTGTAAATAAGATTAAAGATGGTGTGTAAAAGATAGCATCACCAAGCAGGATTTAAATCTGATTTTTTTTAAAAATCTATTTTTAGCCTTTCCCTTTTGCTTTGTGTTTTCACTTTGTTTTCAAAGTTTGTGATGCCAAGGAAAACAAATATAGACCAATAACAAATGTATTAAAAAATTTAAGAACAAAACAAACACATAAAAAGTGTGTCCAGACTTTTAAAATAACTTCTACACAGAATTATGAGCTAAAATTTAAAAACAAGCTTCCTGAAGCAGTCACAGGGTGAGTCTACTACATTTTGCTAATTGAATCACATTAGGCATACTGTTATTGCTATTAGTATATGTGTTGAGCAATTTCTTTTGACAGGAAGAACCTAAGGCAAAGAAATATCAGTGGAAGCTAAAAGAGGTCAAGGAGAGAAAATGTCTTCTGTTAGAATATCACTGAAACATTTTGCATCTCTTAGTGGCAGAATGAAGCGAACTGTGAAACAGCATTGAGAATACGTACACTGAATATAAATAATTGTAAGGTACACATAATATCATTAAAATAATGTAAATAATAAAAATAACAGTAATAATAACAACAATGGCTTAGGAGATAGTTCATTGTAAAGCTTTAGGAAAATAGTACTTGAATTATTATCTTTGGAGGTCCCAGGACATAGGAAAATACTTTAAAGATTGTAATGGAAAGAACGAAAAAAAAAAGAAAATAAAAAGAATACTGGGAAGAAAACCAAGAATCTTTGTATAAGCAGACACTCTTAAAATCTTAACTCACTTTACAGCAGATTAAAACACAGAAAGATTCAGTTAACAAAAAGTTGACTCCTGTTACCACACCACAACAGAAATCTGCAGAGAACTATAAGGTCTAGCTCTAAAATTCAGAGAGATCATAATCTTCTGGACTGACAACTGGGTTGCAGTTCTTGAGATATTTCAAATAATATGGGAAGCCTGAATGTGAGCAACTTAAACTTATTGATAAGTCAGAGCCAGTTAATTTATTGATGAAGAGGTTGTCCCAACATTGTACAGCTATGAAGGTGTCCCCTCCACCCCACTGTTCTTTGCTTTCTAACTTAGGGAGCCAATATACTCTACCAATGATATCACTGGTCATATCACTCTAGGCCAGTCCCTCCATATCTGAAATAAAACAGTAGCTTAGTGATGAGTTACATGGATGTGAATTTATTAACAGTTTATCTCTGCTTGTTAATTTAATTCCTGGAAATACTTAAACCAAAACAGATAAAGTCCAGAGGTTTTTGGAAAACTTATTTCTATCAATTACTTGTGCTTTTATTGTTCTCCCATGTAAAGGGTTGAGCCCACCTGTGACCCCCTACCTATTCCCCAGGGGTGGTTTGGCCTGTTCCTCCCAGGTGGCATGGTTGGACACTCCCACTTCCTGCCCTGATTTGGACTGTAAGAACCCCCGCTCAGCCCCCCTCCCTCTCTCTCTCTCACCCTTGGCCCCTTCTTGCTGCCGCTGCCACTCCCTGCCACTCCCCGCTGCTCCTCCACGTGCTCTGCAACAAGCCGCGTTGAGACCGAGAAGTGCTTAGCTGCGTTTTGCAACCTGCTTCTGTTCTTCAGCACCACCAACTGCAGGGCTGCGACTTTGCTTTTTTGGACTAAAACTCTGCCACGGTGGTATCCCTTCTCCCTTACCCCCTCCTCCTCCCGGGCTTTTCTGTATCCCTTTCCCCTGCTTCCTGTAAGAAGCAGAAAACCCTTTTCTCCCTGTATTTCATTGCTTAAAGGCATTATTCCCCATTCTCACTTCCAAACCGCTTTGAGTTTTCTTTTGGGCTTTTAGCTCAGGGTAGCTGGGTGTAAACCAATACATCCCATCACATGATTATATTGTGATTAAGAGTTGGGTAGATATAGTTAAGTTCTCACCATGATCAAACTGTGGTTTTGGGGAGGCCTCACCTTGTAATATCTGAGACATGTCACTTGGCCTTTTCCTACTTCTCCAGAATGACATGAATCTACTGTACAGGCAATGTCAGATTTACTAATCATATGTTTCCAATTGTACTTTGTAACTATCTGTGATCAAGTGAATCAAGCCTTACCTTCCTTACTACTTCAAAGTGATCTACATTGCCTTGTCGACCTCACTGATTGCAGTGAGTAAATTTATTTTGACGTTAATGAGAATTTAGATATTAACATTCAGAGTATTTCAAGTTTCATAAATGTGGTGTAAATCAAACATATAAATATTTAAACAAACAGTAAAAATCAAAATACTGAAATTACTCCCCCATAAAACAACCTTCTAGAGCAGGTCAGATGATTCAACAAGAAATTGTCTGCAGTAACTGCTACATTACTCCACAGTGAATAACAAAATCCAAGATATATTCATTCTAGGCATATAATTTTTTGTTGCACAAAATTCTTCTATACTTTGTAGTTCAGTGCAAAGTAAGTAATCTGGAAGAGTAACCTGAACAGTTACCTTGGTCCATCTTCCAAAATAACTTATTTATAAAATATAGAAAATCCAGAGACTGAAGACCATACTGTTATTCCCCTTTTGCAACACAGATCTCTATTTTTTGGCTTCAGTAGAAAAGAATCCCAAACAAACAAAAAAATAGAACAATGAAACAAAACTAAGAAAAAAAGAACTACTCAGCCAAATGAACAAAAAAATATCACAATGAAAACTCCTGTTAATTTTAATTATCAATAACACTTAGAATTTGTACTCATGAGAATGATTTTCTGAAAAATATCACAGTGACCTATATTTTTTAATGAAATTCCTAAATATTCTCATTTGATATTTAGAGCTAAATTACACTTTAAGAAAGTGTGATGGAGGAGTAATTAACTGATTTATTTTGTTTTCCAAATTAATACTGTTTGTTAATTTTGATATTCAGAACTCTCACGACCCCAAACACTAGTTTTAATAATAATCAGGTTCTCTTGCAGTGGTCATGGAAACATTATACAAAGGACTAACTGAATCTAGAACAAATAACTAGCAATACATAAACATTTAAAACCAATTGAACTGGAAGAGAAGGTTCTTGTAGTCATTTGTACCGCTTTCCCACCAGATGCGCTCCTTTCTGCTTATGGCAGAAGGCAATTGGTAAATTACAAGAGGCTTTAAGTATTTACTCACAAAATATTATTTCTCCCAACTACAGCTTCAAGCAGTTGATATCTTGTTTGCCAATGAGGCTTCTGATTCTCCCAAGGCTTTACAGGATGCTGGGGAAAGAAAGCAGATGATCTCTGACCTTATCCTGACTCCTCTGGATATATTGTGTACCTCCAAGAATTCCCATCTTGGCAGGAGACTTTCAGATGTAAGCAGGATGTCTTGCAATGTGCAGTCTCAGTACGGATGTCACACTGGCTACGCAGGCCGATTGTGTGGAGCCTATTCCTGGTAAACTCAAAGCCAGCAGTTTCCAGGCTGTTCAGCAGGGCTAATTTATAGTCCAGCAAAGTTGTAAAAGGCAATGGTAGCAGGCAAGCAGAAATACAACCACAGAGCACGTTGTGTTACCTGTTTATCTCTTTTTATCCATGTAGCCTGAGACTAATGGGCCTTTGGACACAGAATAGCCAATCAGAATGGCAGTTAGCTGAGCTTGACCATATTAAGTGAAGTCACAGGCTTGCTTTAGCCAAATTTGTGAAAAACATAGGCCTTGCATGAGGCAGGCACAAGTCAAGTCTTTACCACAGGATGTAAATAGGACAAAAACAAGTCCAGGCAAGACAGGGTCCTTAGACTCCATGGCTCCAGATTCTTTTGTCCTCTTTCCCATGGTTGCTTCTCCCCACAACAGAAGGAGGGAGAGCAGAAAAACATGTCTGGGCAGGTCAGGACATGTTCAGGCCTATTTTGGCCTGATGCAATATTAGCAATTTTTTTAAATAAAGTAACATCCTGCTTTTGCAATATTTGTTTATTGTACTTATTGTTTATTGTGCTTGTTATATGCTACAGAAAGATGAAGTTTCTCTGTTTTCGTTTTTGAGCTTCACAACCACATGGATCAAAATAAAATTAAAGCATGTAAGAACAGCCAGCACAATATTGTTCAGAATGGTATTTCATTAACCCATGCTTCCCACTTCACATCTCTTAGTCTCTTAGAAATATACTGTGATTTTTTTTTTTTTTTTAATGGCTAGTACAAGACACAAAGAATCTAGATCTATTAACATAGAATCATAGAATGGTTTAGTTTGGAGGGGTTCCAATCCGCCTCCATAGGCAGGGACACCTCCTACTAGAACAGGTCACTCAAGGTGTCATCTGCCCTAGCCTTGAACACCTCCAGGGAGGGAGCATCCACAATCTCCCTGGGTAACCTGTTCCAGTGTTTCATCAGCCTCACTGTAAATAAATTCTTCCTAATATCTAGTCTAGATTTCCCCTCTTCCAATTTAAAATCATTACCCCTCATCCTGTCATTACAAGACCTTGTAAATATTTACTCTCTCCCCAGCCCTCTTGTAGGCCCCCTTCAGATACTGGAAGGCTATTACAAGGTCTTCTCAAAACCTTCTCCAGGCTGAAGAGCCCTAACTCTTTAGTATGTCTTCATAGGAGAGGTTCTCCAGCACTCTGATCATCTTCATGGCTTTCCTCTGGACTTGCTCCAACAGTTCTATGTCCTTCCTGTGTTCAGGGCTCCAGAACTGTACACAATACTCCAGGACAGGCCTGACAAGAGCAGAGTAAACCAGGAGAATCCTTTTCTTTGCCCTGGTGGAACACTTCTCTTAATGCAGCCCATGATGCCACATGATACTACCAGTATGTTTGACATGCTTAGCATGCCACTTATGGGAATTCACATCACCTGAATGTAGATATGAGGTTAACTTCCAAACTCTGTGTGTGTGATGGTTTTGCACTGCATAGAATTTGGGATTTACTCTCCAAGGTAAGTGAGCAGCCTTGCTGAGAATTTGGAAGTAAAATGAAATTATTATTTACAAAAGTAGACTAAATATAAAAGGTAATAAACATATGCAAATACACATATATATGTACAAGTACACAATAACCCAGTTACCTTCCTGTATAGCCCAGTCAGTGCTCTTACCAGTAACCCAAACAATGGCAAGGACAGTCAAGTAATGCTAGAGGAAGAGAAACAGGGGAAATAGAGCAAGAAGAGAACCCAGAACAAGCTATGCTTCAAATTTTATAGTATTCTTTTAGACCAATGGAGTGGGAAAAACACGTCTTATATTTTGTTCAGCTCTTTTGAAAGTAGAGTCCATCTCCCTGAACTCTCTGAATTCTCTAGAAAATTTTATTTACAATTTATAATCAAGGCACTAGTCTTAAAACAGTGACAATGTGATATCTAGCTGATTCTTTCTACACAAGCTGTTGAAACGTAAGTCCCTTGAGAGACTGAGTTCTACTGAATTTTTTATCTGAGGTTACAGGTATGATATAAAATATATATGACACCTATGTCATTGCAGAGTGAAAATTTTTTGTCAGGTGGGTTGTTAAAATGGAATTTAAAGTGGACCACATTCTAAGAATTCACCATAGCTGTTAGAGATCTAGGGCAATTCAGTTCCCTAAGTATTGCTGTACACTGACAATTGAGATTTCCTGCACCTACCCACCTATCCTTTGGCTGCTGATTCAGAAAGGCATGGATCTTTTAAATACTCTGTCATAACAGCAAGCCTCATGTAGATTTCTCAGATAATGTAGGGAATTTCAAATAACACTACACACATGTTTGACATCAATTGATCTCACAGTCAGTACAGTCAGTGGAAAGGTATCTATTTGTTTTAAAAATAATTTTTTGTTTTATCGTGAAGTGAGTCAGTTGTGTATGTTGATTAGCCCATCTCTGTGGGAGTTTATACAGCTAACTCACTTGTAGCCACTTACATTTCATACACCAAGTGTCACAGTTTTCTGTATATAAGTTCTCAATACCTTCCAGGACGCTTTTTTGTGTTTAAATACTGCTCTGGGAAGGTAAAGGTTCATTATAGATCTTGAGCCATATTTTTTGTCCCTATGATGGTGCTTTTAATGTCTGAAGATTTTGAGGATAGATGGATTAGATAGATGCTCATTCGTGCATGAGTGAATCAATTTCCTTAAACCCATGAAAGCTAACTATGAGTCTGCCTGCTACTTGCAAGTCTCAAGATCTTCCTTTATGAAAACTCAATTTTTGCATTTCATAAGATCTTCTTTCTTGGTTTTAGATTCTTTCAAAATCTTTTCACTTAGTTCATAATATAACAGAATCATAGAGTACGAGATTGGAAGGCACCTCAAGGATAACCTAGTGCAAACTTGGTGGCAAAAGCAATCTAGACAAGCAACTAAGTATATATACACCATTAAACTTACTATTATACTGCCAGAGCAAGAGGGTATATGACTTTAAATTGAGTTTTAAGGGATTTTCCAGTTTGCAAAATTCAAAGCAGAGTATCACAAAGTACATATCACTTCATAAAGGCTGAAATTATCTAACAGATCAGCTTGGTAATTAAGTTTCAATTTGAGAACTACATTAGGGAACCTCATAGAATTTATTGACTAAAATGAAAATGTTTCAAGGCAGAACAAAATTTGATTGTCTCAAGTCTCATATAAAGGTCAGAAGAGTAAATTGCAATGTATTATCACAATTAAGAGGTGCTGGTTACATGCTTCTTGAACCCGCCAAATCCATTTCCACTTGACCGACTTAGAATATTCATTAAATTGCAACTTCTGATATTTTATTGAATTTCTTTAAGGCACTTTGAAGACATGGAGCTTTAGGGCATATCAGTAGGATTGAAACATACAAATAAGCCTTTTTTTTTTTTTTCTTTTTCCCTGAATCTGTAATGTTAGGGACTGTAGATTATATTATCAGTTCAATAATGGTTTTACTTGAGAGAGTGGTTTCTTTGTGGAACATTAAGACAATAGAACACTTGACAAAATGAAGAATAGCTTTACATGTCAAAGCAAGTACCCCAAATATTATTTATATTATGTAAATGCCTTTCAGAATGTTTAGGATAAATATCCATTGAATTAGCTATATAAAAACCTATCCTCTATGGATTGAATATAAAAATTATTGTTTAAACTCAGTCAAGTTGTTAATACCCACGTGCAGGAGGAATTCACAATCCAGACATTAGATCCAGTGAGAACATTTATTCTAAGAATCTCAGGGTTCATATATCTTTATTATGGCAGGTACAGTACATAGACAGTGAAACAGACAGCTTTATAGTAATAATTGGCATAAACAGAAAGCATTCTCCCACAATCTAGAAGATAGATAACCTTCCTCCACAAGGCCAAAATCATAAAAAGGGACCAGGTGTTAGAGCAGATGTTAGGGGGATGAGTAGCATAGTCCTCCTTAATTGGGCATCAAAACCTTTTTATTGCCTTGATTCATACCTCACAAAATTGCTCCTTCCCTCTTTATCAGTGGTCCCTTTCAGTGCTGTCTCTAAAGAATAAGGGCAGTGAAAGTTTATCTATATCAATTCCCACAGCCAGAGACTACTGGAGTAATGAAAGAAGTGCAATGTAAACTTCAGAGAAAGGTAATCTACTTCTTTGTAAGATATGCAAAGTACTACAATTGTCAAAATGATCTTTTCTTATTTGCTGCAATTACTTTAAAACATTTAAGACTATATGCAATGGCATTAAAAATATACTGCTGCCTTTGTGCTGCAGAAAGTACAATTTTTAAAAGTATAAAATTTTAGAATCATCCAGATATGACCTCCGTACTCCATCCTGAAAATAAAAGCTATGTATTATCTTTTATAAGAAGCAGGTTACTTAAAAATAAAAGAAACAACACTAAGAACATCAAGAAGCAAGGTGGGTGTTTCTGTTAACCCATAAAATCCAGATATGTATGTTGATGACTTGTGTTATTCACATTTTAGTATAATAATCTTAGCATATAACTTCAAAAATAATAATCAAATAAATTTAAAAAAAAATTAAAAAACAATCACAAATCAGCATCAGATTTTTTGTTTTTCCTTAAAATTTTTGAAATTTCCAACTATGAAATTCAATATTTACAGATGCTTAACTAAGATCTAGAGTGTTGTGGTATTCTATAGTGGCACTGTACTTCGTTTTATTTCTTAAAGGATATGCCAGTTGTTAGTACTATAGGCCTGACACCAGATCCCTAAACATCCTATCTGTTCTAGGTCCTGCTACATTCACAAGAAATAATTGGGTGAACAAATTACACAGATTATATTCATGCAACATACACAGAATGTTTAAGGTTTCTGGTGATAAATAGTCTGAACTGCAGAATAGGCTCTTGCTTGTAAGCACAAGCTTAGTCTCCTGGGGATGCAGGATAGACCACTGCATCTTCACCTATCTGCTGTGTGGTCATGATGAGCTTTTCTATTGTTTGTGCTTCCAGTGCCTACATATACATGACAATTTAGGTTTTAATCATATGATTCCACACTAGGTTTTGCCTAATCTATATTCAGTGAAATAAAATTTCTTCGTATTTCCTTCCATCATTCTGAGGTGTGCCCCAGGATTATTCTTTAGAGGAGATCCAAATTTTTCATTGAGTGTAAAAAATATTTCTCCAAATAATTAGTCTCCTAATAACTAATCACCTAGAGAATCTGTTACAGAAAAGGGATTAATTCAGTGTGCAACTGTGGCACATGTCAGGAGCACTATTCATTCTATGCCTTAATGATATGGGAATAATGTGAAAATAATGTCATGTGATTATAGCATAAAATACTGATATTATATTTTACGATTTAGTATTTAAAGTAAGATGGGGCTGCCCAGCACTGTGCACAGATGGCTTTTGAATATTTCCTATGTAGGAAACTACACAATATCTGTGAGCAATCTAGTCCTGTTGCAGAATATCTCTGAGAAGCAGAATTGGGGCAGTGAACAATCCACTGCCGGAAGTATGAAGTACAGCTGAACACCTGTGAGGTGTAATTGCAGCTGGAACTGGAAGGAGGGAAAACAGAGATGCAGAGGAAGAAGGGTTCCTGCTGACCAGAACTTTCTTAGGAAATTGCAAACTCATTGTTATTGTAACAATTGTAACAATAACCAATCGTGGGGTTACGCATGTGATCCTCTTTACCAATCACCTTGTGATAATTGGCAAATGCCCCCTGGCTGGCAGTGTATAAAAGAGCTGTAGATCGCTAGTAAAGTTGGAATTTCCTTTATTACTCATATTGAGTTTGGCTGCAATGCTTCACCCACACCGACATAGTCCCACATTCAGTCACACAGTAAAATTAGAAAAGGTTCACAGGGAGCCTTCTGTGTTTCAGTCTGTGGCATCGCCTCTGGTCCTATCACTGGGCATCTTTGTTGTCTTTGAACCTTCACTTCAGGTAATAATACATATTGATGATATCCTCTGTGAGCCTTCTATTCCCCAGACTATGGAGTCTCAAATCTCTCATTTTTTCCCCCACATGAGAAATACTTCTTGCATCTTTCTTGTAGTGAGGAGGCCAGGCCTGGACATGGTGCTATAAAAGCGGCCTCAGTAGTTCTGAATAGAGGGAAAAGATCTCCTCCATTGACCTCCTAGCAATGCTTTGCCTAACGCAAAATGTTTCTTTGTAACATTGTGTAATACATAAGCTAAAACTACACCAAAAATTGTGATAATTTCAACTGGAACTTATTTGATTTTATTGGATATTTGTTATATTTAATGACAAAAAGAGAAAGAAGTCTTACAACAGAAGTTTCCTTAAGTAGCATTTGTATGATAAAGTTAGTTTTCAGAAGACTAATTTAAGATTACTTCTATTTCTTCTCTACATCAGCAGACATAAGGATATACTGTTATAAACATATCAAATTCAAATTTACAATTACTATTACCTTGCCACTAAAAATTACAGCATTGGACATTTTCAAATTCATCAATACCCCAGGATAATAGATATTCCAGAATCATCCATTTTGTTAGAATTGTAATTCTATACATAAACTTCTCTGGTAAAATGACTCGTGAAACAGGAGCTGAAGTGATTGGACCATTTCCCAGAGTTTAAATTTCTTTGTATTTTTTAAGATGTTTCATAATATCAGTGTTTGAATGACCTTGGCCACCAGCCAAACACTGACATAGTCACTTGCTCACTCTCTTCCCCATGAGGGTCTGGGAAAGAAATGAAGCAAACAAAACACCAACACAAAAACCAAACAAAAATAAAATGACACAAAGACAATATTTCACCAGTTCTCACAAGAAAATCAACATTCAGGAAGTCTCCTAACAACGGTCACCTTGAAAACCAAAAAACACCTCTTTTTTACAGTTTCACAAGTGAAAAGAAAGAAGCAGTTAAACACAGAGAAGCTCAGCCTAATGCCCAGACAGCACGACTTGGGTGATGTTAGTGTGACCATCAAGTCTCGATTCTGCCTATCTGGGGGGCCACTAGGCCCTCAAGCCTTTGTCTCCTTCCTGTTCACCCAGTATGCACCACGGGGACTCACCATTGTTGAGAGGAAGAGGATCCCTCTGTGCTGTTGGACAAATTTGAGATTTCTGCTTTTCCTGGGGCAGACTATAAAGAAGAGTGGGCAAGGAGGGCAAAGTGGTCACACCTGGGACGGGAGGAGGCTCCAAAAGAAGCCAGGATTTGGAGGAATAAAGGGGGAAAAGTGATGTGGGGTGGGAAAGAGGCAGATATGGTAAAAAAGGGCAGGTGGTGTAGAAAGGAGGGAGATGGAGATGAAAAGAGGAAGGTGGGGGAAAAGGAAAGAGATGGAGAAGAAAGGAGGAAGATGTGAGGAAAGAGGAAGATGGAGATGAGGGAGGTGTGGGAGAAGAGAGATTAAAAAAAAATTTAAAATGGAACTAGAGAGGAGGGAGATGGGGGAGAAGAGAGATTAAAAAAAAAATAATTAAATGGAACTGGAACCACCCTCTTTTCATGACTATGGTGGTTTGGCAGTTCCCCCCCGGCCCCCCCATCATCACAGAACAAATGACCGAGTATAACAACCAGGTCAGCTCCATTTTTAACTTCCAGGATTAATTAGCAATCAAACAAATGGAATTTAACCTCTGCCTCATGTTGGGTAAGCCAATTAAAAATAATGTGGTGGTTCAGCAGTTCCCCGCACCCCCACACTTTGAAATAACCCAGGCTAGAACTCAGTAAGATGGAAGTTAAGGAAATTACGCTTTATATTTACAGCTTTGAACAATATACGAGGAGATATTTATAATATAGAGCAGATATTTACAATATATAACAGATATTTACAGATACCTACAGTAAAAATGTAGTACAGAAACACCAGACCCCTCCCAGGGATCAGAGTCCTTAAGAGTGGCTCCCAACTTCCCAATCTTATCTCACTATCTGTCTTATGTGCCAGGCAAGCAAAAGTAGATCAGACCAGAGATTAGCAGCAGGAAAGCAGTTAGTGAAGTTATTCAGATTATTCAGATCCAGCTAAGAAGGCAAGGAGAGAGATGCAGGAGCAGCCAAGGCACAAAGTGGTCTGTCTTATCTTTGTTTTGGTTCTAACTTTTATAAATTTTTCAGTAACCTATGAGTGAGGTAGAATAATCAAACTTTGTTTTCCTTTCTCAGACTATAGCCTAATTTCTCATTCAAACCCTCCAATTAGTTCAAACCAGCACAATCCACCCGTCTACTTCACTCACAGTTTACTAAGAATTATCTATCTAATCTAATCTAATACAATATTTACAATAATGAATATTACAAACTCAATTCATACTTCCTTCCAGATGTATCTTGGATACACTAAAGTTCACCATTCTCCTGCATTACCCAGTATGTATGACCAGGGCCTTCTGCAGAAATGTGGTGGAACATCCACATTATGCCTGAATATTATATATTAGATACATGCCCGAATATCCACCTTGCCCTGCCCCCACATTCTCCTTTTTCCCATGGTGGCAAGAGGTGGGAGATTGACAAAGACACTGGTGCCTCTCTGTCTGCAAAACAGATACTATTTAAGGTCTTGTTTTACACCTTCATTGTTTTGGGGGTAAACAACATCATGGGCAGAGACACGTGCATCTCTCTTTATAGGAGGTATAATTTTGGATTGGTTCCAGAGATGCTTTCTTCTGTTACTATTGGTCAAAACTGGTCACCAAAGTGCTTAAAAACCCTCACAAAACTGTTTGTTTATCCCTTACCAACTTTGCTACCTGTGTGCCTGAACGTGCTGTGAGAGTGTAGGCAATTCGCTCCCCTGCAAATGACTGAGCATGTTTTCAGCACTGAGACCTGAGACATTTTTAGCCTTTGATACTGGAAAAGGCAGCTAATTGCCAAGAAACTGCTTAGCAACTGGACTCCCAGCCCGTTACCCGAGCCAGAGCCTACCCTTGCCATGCCGCATCCCAACAAACTGTTTCAGCCTGCAAACAGACACTCTACTTCGTCCAAAAGGCTGACTGCTTCAATGGTTCCTGACAGGTACAGAGAATTCATCTCATGTCTGTGGAACCTTCAGATAGCTCCAACCATAAGCAGCATATCCAGCTTCGACACATGAGAAGCCACCACATGGCAAAACAATTAATCTCCTGTTTTCAAACTGCAAAAAATAAGGTTTAAGAGTGAGTAAACTCTATTCTCTTCCACAGTTTATAAAGTTCATAGAGTTCAGGTTTAATTGTTAAGTGGCAAGTTTGCTTTAAAACTCCTTCATTGTATTATACCTCCTAAAACTTTTCCTAAATTTAGTTAAATTAAACTGTATATGTACATTCTGCAAATAGTTCCACCGACTGCATAACAAAACCAGTGTTGGTAAATTGTAAATAAACTTGGGGGAATTTTCTTTGTATATATATTAATAAATATTCAATAATTTTATATCAGCCTCATTGCAATTAAATATTAGCTGAAAGTCAGTTCCTCCATAACAAGAAACCACTCCTTGGGCAGGTTTCCCTTTGCCAGAAGGAGAAAATACCCAAACAATTTTCCCTAACAGATTCTTCTCACATACAACAGGAACTCTATCACCATCCACTGTTTGTACCAAATCTGAGCGGGCAGGTGCTGCTCTGTTTACCAAACAGGTGGCTTCTGCTAAATGTCTGTCCCAGTTTTTCAAAGTTCCCCTCCACCATGGCTCTCAGTGTGGTCTTTAGCAAACAGCTGATCTTTCCTGAAGCTGGTGCATAGTAGGGTATATGATAGATCCATTTGATCCCATGCACTTTGGCCCAGTTTTTCACATGAGTGCCACTGTCTGATTTGATTCTCTCTGGAGTTCCATGACTCCACATGATTTGTCTCCCCAAATCAAGACTGTTGTTATGTGCAGTAGCATGTGTAACTGGACAGCTTTCCAGTCATCCTGTGCCTGCCTCCATCATAATTAGCACATACTGATTACCAGAACGAGATAAAGTGATGTAATCAATCTGGCAAGCTTCACCAAACTTGTACTTTGAACATCTCGCACCATAACATAAAGGCTTGATTTTCTTGGCCTGCTTAATAGCAGCACAAATGTCAGAGTCAGGTATGACCTGGATGATAGCATCCATGGATAAGTCAATTGACCTATCACATGCCCATTGGTATGTTGCATCCCTGCCTTGATTTCCAGAAGAATTATGGGCCCACAAAGCTAAAAACAGTTCACCCTGGTGTTTCAAATAAAGATCAAGGTCATTGCTTCTATCAACTTGAGAAATTATAGCAGCTTGATCTGCCTGATGGCTGTGCTGGTGCTCCTCAGTAGCTCTGTGTTTAGGTGTATCTGTGTGTACATGCCGCACCTTCACTGGAAATCTCTCCAGTTGTACATCAATGTCCTGCCGTAGATGAGCAAACCAAATAAGCTTTCCTTTCCTCTGGCAGCTACTCTTGTTCCAGTCCTTTAGCCAACCCCATGGAGCATTGTGGTAGAGGTAAAGGATAGGCCAAATTTCCTGTTCAGCCACATCAAG
>VWZI01011689.1:81201-93948 GCA_013396835.1 Psilopogon haemacephalus | reverse complement strand
ATTTAATAAATGTTTATAAATATCTGAAGGCTGAGTGTCAGGAGGAGGGGACAGGCTCTTCTCACTTGCTCCCTGCAAGAAGGACAAGGAGCAATGAGTATAAGTTGCAGCACAGGAGGTTCCATCCCAACACAAGGGGCCCTTCTTTACTGTAAGGGTCCCAGAGCACTGGAACAGACTCCCCAGAGAGGCTGTGGAGTCTCCTTTTCTGGAGACTTTCAAGGCCCATCTGGATGCATTCCTCTGTGATCTGAGCTAGATTGTATGGTCCTGCTCTGGCAGGGGCATTGGACTTAATGACCTCTTTGGGTCTCTTCCAAGCCCTGCCATCGTGTGATCCTGTGATGAGTATGGCAGAGCACTGGAATACACTGCCAAGAGTGATTGTGGAATCTCCATCTTTTGGAGGCATTCCAAACCTTGCTCAAGCTTGGATTTTTAATTTGAAGTAATGTATTAGGTAGAAGTGTGTCTTTGGGTGTTTGTTCAGATGTATAAACTGTGATGTAGATCAGTCATGGAGAGCCCTTAATGGGAGATGCATTACAGGTAGTGGAAAAGAAAATAGATCTTTTGGATGTTGGTTGTGAGGTTACATACAAATTACAGAATTTTAAGAGGCTTTTGGGCATAAATATGTAAGATTAAATAAATGATATATCTTCTCAAAGATAAACAATGAATGGTAGATGATGGTAGAGCAGTGGATGTGGTTTATCTTGATTTCAGTAAATCATTTGACATTGTCTCCTGCAGCATCCTTGCAGCTAAACTGAGGGAGTGTGGTCTGGATGATCAGGTAGTGAGGTGGATTGGGAACTGGTTGAAGGAAAGAAGCCAGAAAGTTGTGGTCAATGGGATGGAATCTAGTTGGAGGCCTGTAACTAGTGGAGTCCCACAGGGGTCAGTACTGGGACCAGTTCTGTTCAATATATTCATCAATGACCTGGATGAGGGCACAGAGGGCACTGTCAGCAAGTTTGCTGATGACACCAAACTGGGAGGAGTGGCTGGCACACCACAAGGCTGTGCTGCCATTCAGTGATAATTGGACAAGCTGGAGGGCTGGGGAGGAAGAAATGTAATTAAATTCAACAAGGGCAAGTGTAGAGTCTTGCACCCGGAAAAGAACAACCCCATGTATCATTATAGGTTGGACATTGACCTGTTGGGAGGCAGCAGAGGGGAAAAGGATCTGGGGGTCCTGGTTGATGGGATTTTGACCGTGAACCAGCAATGTGTTCTTGTGGCCAGGAGGGGCAATGCCGTTCCAGGGTGTGTTAGAAGAGGTGTGTCTAGTAGGTCAAGAGACTTTCCCCTGCCCCTCTACTCTGCCCTGGTGAAGCCACATCTGGAGTGCTGTGTCCAGTTCTCAGCCCCCCAGTTCAAGAGGGACATAGAACTACTTTACAGTCCAGAGCAGAGCCACAAGGATGATTAAGGGAATGGAACATCTCTCTTACAGGCAGAGACTGAGGAAGCTGGGGCTCTTCAGCTTGGAGGAGACTGAGAGGTGACCTCATCAGTATTTATATATATGTAAAGGGTGAGTGCCAAGAGGATGGAGTCAAGCTCTTCTTGGTGATGTCCACTGACAGGACAAGGGGCAATGGGTGAAAGTTGAGGCATAGGAAATTTCATGTAAATATGAGGAGGAATTTTTTTCACTGTGAGGGTAACAGAACACTGGAACAGGCTGCCCAGGGCTGTTGTGGAGTCTCCCTCTCTGGAGATATTCAATACCTGCCTGGATCCATTCCTGTGTGATCTGATATAGGTGATCCTGCTGTGGCAGGGGAGTTGGACTGGATGATCTTTTGAGATCCCTTTCAGCCCCTGACATTCTGTGATTCCGTGGAATAATTAACAATATGTTATAACGTACGTGTGAAAGGTTGTGCTAGTTTTGCACCAGACAGAATGTGGAATTTATCCCAAAAGGAGTAAACAGCAATACTTGCACATTAATTTTGGAAGTTAAATGAAATTATTATTTGCAAAAGTAGACTCAATAAAAAAGCTAATAAATATATACATTTTATATATATCAAAAAACAACACCCCTGGACCAAAGCCCGAAGGCCATGCTGTGCAGTTTAGATTTATCTCTCTCTGTCCCTTCCTCAGTAGGCCTTACCTCCCACAGAGCAAACCCAAACAAAGTTAGGTGAGGGAGTAGGTAAAAGATTGAGAAAGCAAGAGCAAAGTGCAAAGAAAAAGAAAAAGCTGTATTGTCTGATTATATAGAGATCTGCAGGAGGATGGGATAAAAATATTTTGTAATGTCCCATCCAACCTGCCAAGGGGATTGCCCAGCCCCTTGGTACTCTCTTGCACTCTGGAGGATTTTTATTTATGATTGGACACTAGTCCTTGACCTATAACAAAGGGTCAGTTGAAAGTTGTGCATAATTTTTATTTTCCTGGTAACTGTAATTTTTTTATAGTGGCCTCCTAATTTTTTTTAAATTTTTTTTTTTTACAAAAGGAAAATAATAACCTTCATTTTAAATCTGCTGTATCACTTTGTATCATCAGCACGTCTACTTTTACATTTATGACAGAATGATAAATTTGGAAGCACCAGGCATGACCTGAAGTATTTATCTTCCTTCCTTCCATATGCACAGATGCACATGTGCATGGTCATGCCCTCACTGTTTGAGAGTCCTAGCAGGCATGTTGTGCTCCTCTCTGGAAAATAGATGTGGTATTTGGGTCAGTGTTTCTAGTTCACAGGCTAGCTGAAATATAAAATGTCTTATTGCTGTACACAGGAACCATATCTCACATACCAGTTAAATTGCGTATAAATAGCTGCAGGTTCAGCTACCCTTGCATTTAAGAGTTTTAAGAGCTGAATGATGATCCTGTGAGTAACAGCAGCTCTGCGTTTCTGGTTATGGTTAATTATATCTTGGGCAGTGGCGTGACATTATGCGTATGTATAACTGAGACACATGCCTATTCAGTGTATGCTGGATGCTAGTCTGTTCCAGTTCCTTGTCCCATGGTATTTGTTTAAGCCAGAAAAAAGTAAGTCACTGTTAATTTAATGAGCAGGCAGAGGCTATCGCTTGTATATCTAATCTATACTTTTCCAGTATTTTATTGTGTTAAAGGCATCACTGCCTCACAGTTCTGGCTCGTAAACAGCTAAACAGTATTTGACATTTAAAGAGATTTTCTGCTGTGCACTTCTATAGTCAAGAATTATTCTAATCCTCTTAAAGATACTATGTCATGGAGGCGTGCTGTGAGAGAGAAGACTTCTGCTAGCTGGCCCAATGAAAAGCAGAGAGGAGGGGTGAGCAGGAGGGAGCATTTATTATTTGATAGTCAGGGATTTCTGTGGGAAATGCTCGGTGGTTGCAGTTGCTGATGATTTCACGGCAGCAGCAGTGAAATAGAGTGCACTCTGATGGCTGGTTACTGAATGAGATACTGCAGATGGATGGAAAGAGAAAGGACGGTGTGTGAGAGAGTGGGAGAGACACAGACAGAAGCTGAGAGAAAGGAAAGTGCTCTGGCTTAAGGAGATCTTTCCAGGTGTACTGCAAAAGCTTTTTGGAATTGGATGCAAGGACCATCTGCTGCCTATAGATTAGAGGGAGAGAAAGAGCTTATGGCTCATTTGAAAAAAGATCGAAGTTCTGCATAACTGATTCATCAAGATAAATAATGAGTATGATCTTGCATGGGATGTTAATGTATACATTCATGCTACAGATAAATTACAGCCTATATTGCTGTAAAAAACAAAACCATCAGCAATGCAGTGAATAAATTCTGCAGCAATTATTTGATTTATTTAAGAAAAGAAAGACAAGCAAAACACAGTTCTTACCACGCTGTGGCTTTTGTAAGGCACTGCATTTAATGCTGAGAGATGCTATACGTTAAATCTCATAACTGTGAAAAGAGAGATCATGGAGAAGTCAAGTAGTGAGGATTCTTCAATTCACCGGAGTCCATCTTTGGATAGCAAAGACTCAGATTTTGCTAAACCTTCTACCTCAGGGAGGCAGTTTGGCCGAGGTTTTACTGCTGGAGCCTTCTATGGTACAACTGGATCACGCACACAGAGCCACACTGGAGTTGGAACCAGCACCAGCATTGGGACTGGCATAAAAAGTGACAAATACAGTGCACCCAAAAGCAACAAATATGTGGTCTTTTACCTGGATTTATCCTTTGTTTTCCTTTTAGAATTTAAGAAGTGCAACATGGCAAGAGGCTGCCTGTGTTGTTTGAAATACATGATGTTCCTTTTCAATTTAATATTTTGGGTGAGTACTGCCTTTTCATTACCTTCATTTGTTGGTGTATCCTGTACTGCTGCATTATGTGTGCAGTGTATCTTTGAAGCAGGTACAGTAAGTTTCCCCTCCTCCCTCTCCTACCTGCTGGGAATATTTTCAGTGTTAAACCAAAATCTTCTGGGGAAACCTACATGTTTTCTATATCCTTATTACTACATGATTACTGTATTTTGGTTGCTAGGTCCTCAGACTTGGTGATCTAATAGGTGTTTTGAGCTGGATTATCTATGAAAGGGCAAAATTGTTGTCTGTTAAGGAAAAGCAAAATTGTTGTCCTGCAGTGGCAGGATTTTTGTGTTCTATTGTAACACCTTGTGCTGCATTAAGCTGTTGGTTAACTTAAATTGGAACTACATTCTCATTGTCACCATGAATCTCGTTTGCTTTTTGTAAATTTCACTCAACAAACTGCTTTTTCATTTGAAGGAACTTCTATTGAATTTCTCCAATTAAAAACAATAAAGTATGTATGTTCTGACCTCTTAAGGTATCAGCCTAAATGAGAAGTGACTGAAATGGTGAATTAATCTGGATTCAGTTTTGCCTGCAGCTGTCCACATTGATGTGTGAAGTTGGAGACTTGCACTTGCTCTGAAGGACCAAAATCAATTTTACTCCATTAGCCAAGGAGTTGTAGCAATGCTCAGAAAGCAAGTTAAAAGTGTAATGGCTACTTTGAGCAAAGTATTGTCACATACAAGGGAGGAAGGAGAAGTCAGGTCATCTGCAGCTAGGTATTATTGAGTGAACAGTATTTTTAGGTAATCACAGACAAATTGAAATAATGAGTGTGCATAATATATACAAATGTGAAATGGTTGGCTTAGTTTGAAATTGAAGGTCATTGCTATCCAAATGATTGCAAAGCTTGGGTACACAATTTATAGTTGTGATCCAGACATACACTCTATGCTACAGAAACCAAAGTGCCTGCATTTATTTTGTAAAAATAAACAGTTTAGTTCAGATACCTGCCTTTGTGGTAGAGATGCCATTATTCAAATCAAGAGTCTTACTAGCAGCTTCTTTGTTTATCTTGACCCACTTACCAAAATAACCTTTAAGAGCAAGACTTAATGGGAGATTCGGTACATGTTGAACTATTCATGCAACAGTGAGCTTTTTTCAGTAATAGTCTGAACTGCTATAGTCACTAAACTTGTGTGAGTTTTAGATATAAACATAGACCTGATCACTAAATCTGATCAAAGTTCACTTGTGTTTTTGGTTTTGTTTTTTTTTTTTCTTTCTTTTCTGTACGCAAACCTTTCAAGACAGTTACTGTAATTATTTCTGGAAGAAATCACTTACCACATACCATCTTTATGTCAAACTGACTGTTTGACCATACATTACTTTGACACCTTGGAAGTATTTTTTTCATGTGCTATGTGGTTTGGAACAAATTTTTTCTGTTATCATTGATCAGGTATGTCTTACCTCTCATCTCCTTAGATGCAGTAACTTAATTGTTTTTATCTCCTTCCCAAGAAGCAAAGTTCTTTGTGAGAACTTCAGAGTCTATTTTTCTATTCCTTTAACTTGCAAAAGTATTTTAAACTTCATCTACATGTTCATCTCTTTCACCTCAGCTCTCACCTTCTATACAAATACAACGCTGCTTATGTTAAATATAGCCTACCATCTGAAAGAGTTCTCTAGGATACTGTGCTTCTTCAGCTCTTAATCCCCTTTATACCCTCTGCACCCTGTCTTTTGTAGCGAGGCTTATGCCACTTTTCTTCCTATTGTAAAATATTGTCTCCATATCTCTGTCTAATATTCTAAAAATTATATTTGTATGAATGGACTGTATAAAAAGAGTTACTCTGAAGTGGTAAATCTGAGAGATTACAGAAACATGATAGATGCAAGATGTTAGATGCTTTTCTAAGTAGTTTGCCACAGAGGTTTGATCTGCTAGCCTGGTTTAAATTCTGCAGAAGTCCCACTTTCTTCACTTTACAGTCAGTTTTGCAAACCAGTTTTGATCTTCCTACACATCCTTACAGAAGGCTGCAATCTTGTTTGTTTGTGTTGTTTTTTTTTTTTTTTTAAACAGGCTATTTTATGGTCTTGATCCATTCAAATAAATAACATTATAATCTCTTTTTGATCATGGAAGAGCAAACTAGAATGTAGCATACAACAGGTAGGTGCTCTGTAGTTGGCTGCCTCTGACTTTGTACCTAGAATATACACAAGTTCTGCTATGCTAGTCTGACAAGTTTTGGATGTTTGGCTCTGCAGGTGTTGCTTATTAACACTGTTATTCTCTCTTATTTCTGCCCTGAACTGCTAGTGCACCCCACGGCCCCTGCGCGGCTTTGTCAGTGCCCTCTTCTCCTACCCTGTCCTGAAGCACTCTCTGCTACTTCTCTACTGTCTTTCTTCTGAACCTGTGGGGTTTTTCTCCAATTCTGTGGTTTGCCTCTTCTCATTACTTCTTCCTGAGTTTCTGTTAAGAAATTGAAGTCCAAAAACATGAAGTTGTGGCCTGCTCTTGACAGTAATGATCATCTTTTGCAGTGCAAGATGATTTATTTTTAAAAAGAGAAGATTCCTTTTTAAGCATGAAATTTTCTGAATCTGTAAGTCAAAGAAGAATGAGACTCCTGGTCTTCAGAAGTGAGGGGACCACTTCCATGAAGTTGCCTTCTGCTAAAGGCATGAAGTGTTTTCCACACCTGGAAAAAGGTGTAAAACTCATGGATTGTTTAAACGGGTGCCAATCTAGCAGCTGTACAGCTGCAACATGCAACCTGGCTTTCCACAAAGGTATGTTGTTGGCTTTCCACAAAGGTATGTTGTTCTGAGACAGCAGTAGCAGAAAGCCCCTGTCATACTTTCTGTCATGGTAAAATGATATTTCTGAGATGCTTGTGAAAATCAGTGGCATACTTTGGCATCCCAGAGTGCTGGGTACTATCATGTTGAGTAATTCTGAGTGTTGGCCTACAGAAGGATGATCTTCTATAGAAAAAGAGGAATATTCTTCCATTGTTTGCTTCTTTTCACAGAGGAAAAGGATGAGATCTAATCTGTACCTTATGGGGCAGTGAGCTGCGCTAGTCCTTCAGCTTGACAGCTAGCTTTTGTGTATTTGAAGACCAATTGTATATGTATCTTATGTGTTATGAACTTAAAAAAAAGCCCAAACATTAAAAATACACACGTCTATGTGCTTGACGGTGATGGAGAAGTGCAGTGATTAGGAGATTCTCTTGTTATGCAGCAAACATATTTTCACTGTCATAACTGTGTTAAGGAGGTGGTGCATTGGTCCTGTCCAGCAAGAATTCTGTGTTGGTGAATTAGATTCATGACAACAAAAACACAATTAAAAAAAATTAGTAGCATATGTACTAGTTAATGTGGATGGATCACATATGTGTTCTGAAAAACAAATTGATCTAAGTGGGGACCAGCAGTAGGTTGAAACAGAATGTGATCCTCTAGCATATTGCAGAGACCTTCAGTTATTTCTTTGTGTCCTGATTCTTAGCAGTTGTTCTTGGCCATCTGGCATTGCCTTTCTTTTAGAGATTACGAAAGTCTGAGCTGAGGGTTAAGGAAGCTTATAGTATTTAATTGTGTAGCTACGATAATGATTTACACTGAGTGCATACTATGCTTTGCAAAGAGTTTGGGCAACTACAACTATTAGTTGATTTAATTTGCCTTCAAGAATATTTGTGTGCAAATATATGGAGATTGCAAAATAGCCAATATAGCTCTGCAGAAGAAGTAAAATCTTGATTTTTTACTTCTACAGATAGCAACTTAATTCTCAAGAAAGCTAATATGAGCATCATGGCATCTGTTTTTCTAGGGTAAATTTAACTTTGTTTTAGTAGAGAAAAGGATCACAATTATTTTCACAAAGTGTATCAGAAGATCTTGCTGGCTCTAACATGGAAATTCTATAAACCATAAATTTTAAGAAGAAGTTTCACTTTTGAAATCAGAAATTCATGCAGTCTTAAAAAGGTAATTTTGAAGTGACAGGAATAAATTACCAAAACTTCGCAAGAGGTCATGAGTCTACTTTCAGTTGCTCCACTAATGCAACTTATGTAGCAGTCCTCATACAACAAAGCATTCATAATACATATCTGGTTAGATTTTAGTTTTGCTTAATTTTAATGTAAAATGTATTTTATGAGAGGGAACATATGGAAAGATGATTAAATCTCTGATCTGTATTTCAGGAAGAGCTAAGAAAAAGTATAGTCAAGAAGATCCTCAATGTGATTAATTTATTAAATTGCTTTTATTTAAACTACTACAAAAAATCTGATAGCAATAATACAGATTTATTAATGTCATAATTATAAATGGAAATTATAATTTATCTAAATATAATGGAGTGAAATTTACAAATTCAGATATTTAGTAGTCATTTTCACAGTAAATTCTACAATGTATTGGAAGTGTTTTCCTTTCAATAAGAGAGCCCAAAACTTGCTGGTCAAGCAAAAAGTCAAAAAGAGCAAATTTTTCACTGATACTTTCATATTAAAATAATGAATAAAAATTGTTGCTCCTGAAGACTATCTTTATGCATTAGATATTTACCTAGTTTAATCTTATAGCAGGAGTAATGATTTTTTTACCCTGTAAATTAAAAACAATGTTGTGTGTTTATTAGTGAACATAAAGCACAGCAGTCATGCATGACAGTCTTACTGAAGTCCCAGACTAAAGTAAGGGGAGCATAACCATGAGACATAAACTATAGTGCACTGCTTAGTTTGAGGCACAAATTTGTAATGTTTAACATAACCTATGGGACAGTCAGTTGAATCTGAAGAGACTTTGTCCCTGCCCATAACCGAAAATTAGTCTCTGAGGTGTAAGAGGGTTGTGCAGCTTGTCTCTGAAATGAGAACAAAAGTGAAAACTACAGACAGCTTAGAACAGGAAACAGGTTAAAATTCTCTCTTTTTTTCTTTTTTTGTTGTCCTGCTCTTGGCTGCATTATCTAATACTCTCCATTTTCTGACGGAATAATGAGAGGGAGAGACTGTGAGTGACTGTGATATTTATCTCCTGACATTATAGTGTTATTTACTTCTGTTGTATTTAGACTCTAATAACATAAGGCAGCAATGTGGTGACAGTTGTGGTACAGTCCTGTGACAGTAAGATGTCTCAAAACCAACCAATGAACCAATACCAAACCAGAAACCCCGAGAAATACCCTGCTCCCCCACAACTAAAAAGAACAAACCAAACCAAAACAAAACCTACAACAAAACACAAAAACAAACCCAAATCAAACCAAACCAAAACCCAGTTCACTCCAAACAAACAAACAAACAAAAACAAACAAAAAAACCCCACCAAACAAAATAAGCAAGATAGTGACATCTGGAAAAAGGAGATGTTTCTAGTTACAGTTTTTAGTAGGGATTAGATAAGCTATGGAAAGATTCCAGCTTTGAGTTTTTGTTTCTTCTGTTGGCATGCTTATGCAAACGAATCTCAGTGGGGAAGAGCAATTAGGTTAATTGTTTTAGCATGTCACCATTTTGACTGGGAGGAAAATAAAAAGTAATATTTAGTTCAGATGGTGAAAATCTGCACAATGACAGATGACAGTAATATTCAAACATTATCTGAGGCCTGAAATTAGTTTTAATTTAAAATAGTAATATTTGCTTTAGATTTGAGTTAGACTTTTTAATGGAATTGATGAGTGCTTTTAAGATCCAAGCTGGTTTAGCTTTTTAGGGAAAATATCTGATATGGCAATTTTCACATTTGTCCTCTTTCTAACTGCNTTTTTTTTTTTTTTTTTTTTTTTTTTTTTTTGGTGTGGAGTTGTTTGGGTTTTTAATAGTTACTTTGTTTTTCTTCTGTGTCAAAATATTTTTACTCTAGCTGTAGGTGTGTGTGAAAGCCGTTTGCCATTTTGGAGAAGTGATGAGCTGATTCATGACTCAGAAAGCAGATTTGTTATACACATTTGTTACAATGTAGCCTGCTGGAGATATTCTCTCATTTGTATATGAGGACGTTTATAGTTACTGAAAGCGAGAAGCAGAGTAAGGATTTAAAATTGGAAAAGAAATTACTCTTCTCCAGCCCTCCCTGCACGCCTATACTCCTGGAGTTAAATTTTACTTTAAATATATCATTCAGGTTCCATTCCTCATATCTTCTAGCTGTGTGACCTTAAGCCATTTCCTTCATCCTTCTGTGTCTCAGTTCCTTTAACTTTAAAAATCCTTTATGATATAAATTTTTGTAAAGTGGTGTTTAGAATGATAGGTACAATTATTGGTGATTTTGATAAGCTGAATAATTGTGATGTTTCTCACTTACCTCTGGACTTCTAGACCCATGCAGAGCATTTCAGTAAGCTGCTTGACTGGGCCTTTTTTAGCATGCTCCCTTTCTCTGTTCCTGCTGCCCTCCAGGTAATTAAGTCTGCAAGAGACTGAGGAAGGACTGAGGAATGAGCCTTATTCATGCAAGTAAAGGATGAACTTTTAACTCCATTATCTGTCTGTCTAATTTGGTTATTTAAATGTTGCTGACAGAATTAGACCGGGGTAGTAATGATTGAAGGATATAGTCCAATTTGTGGATAGTGAATTTCAGTTAATTGGGGTTTGCTATTTTTAAAGTTGGGATGTTCTTAATGGGCAGTCAAGTTGCCACAACTAACATGGTATATTTTACTTAATAGCTTCTCTGTGTTTATGCTGTATAATTTCTAACATTATCCAACCTTTCAGAAACTCATTGAAACTGCTAAGTGAAGGAGGATTTCTGCTGCCTATCTCAGGCATTGGTTTAGGTATCTTGCAGAACAAAATAAACCACACCTTCCAAATAAATCAAAGGAACTTAATGTGCATGAGGGTGCATTCTTAAACAGTGGATGTTTGCTGAACTTGTTGTGGACTTGACACATAAAACAGTCATTTTAATATCATTTTACAGAAATTACTGCAGTGGCTGAGTTCAGAGCAATTCCACAACTTTCTAAAACAAATTAGCTTTAAATCAACTCATATCTTCCTTCAACTCAGTGCCATGCTGCTTAGGAGCAACTATATCGTTGAATGTATTCACCAGAGATAAATGAACTAAGTGTTCGGGAATTTTTCTTTCCTCCTGCTTTTCTTGAGCTAAGCCAAAGTTCACATGGCTTTTTCAAATAACTACTCCATCCTGTGTAACAAGGATTATGAATATTCTTGGAATCTGATGGCAGTACTAGTCATCTATAGTTTATTGTCCATAATGTCCCTCAGAACTGGCGTGATGGCCATGAGCTTTACCACCACTCATGTCATGCATGATTTTCCAGAGTCACAATACATCCCAGCTACATATGGCACAGTCCTTAATAACTGCATAGCTAACTTCCTGCAGTCTCAGTAACCAATATGAATCTGTCTCTTAAGTGTTCAGTGTCACCATTGTCACTGGGTCTTTTGTCTCTAATGCAGAGCTTCTGTGCTGGCTGGGAACACAGATCTTCTGGTTACCCCTTGCGTCCCTTAGAGGAGGATGCGAGCTAAAGCACAAAATGCCATTTCGTTTATTCCTTTCTTTGCCTCCGTGGGTTTGCTGTGTTTATATTGTTACATTCAGTAAATGAAAATTAACTTCTCAGAACTGGAAGAATTAGTGACTTTTGAAAATATTGCTTCTGTCTTAATGGAGAACTAATTCTGTAACCATGAATGGATTCTATATGTATGGTAGAATCTGCTTGGTCCTCACTGCAAGCTGCTTTTGGTACTTATGTCTTATTGTGTGTCTTCTTGCTTTCCTGAATGAAAATGTCTTCACCAATTTCTAATCAAAGCACCAGGGATGCAAAGTTTTGAAAGTATATTAAACTAGTGTCTGTGTGTCTTCCTATACAACACTGGCATTTCACAGTTATCAAAGATAAATTTGTATCTTTATTTCTTTCATGGATTACCCCAACCTTCTGGTTTATGTGTATTCATAGAATCATAGAATGGTCTAGTTTGGAAGAGACCTCAAAGATCATCCAGTTCCACCCCCCTGCCACAGGCAGGGACACCTCCCACTAGAACAGGTCACTCAAGAACTCATCCAGCCTGGCCTTGAACACATCCAGGGAGGGAGCAGACACAACCTCCCTGGGCAACCTGTTCCAGTGCCTCACCTCCCTCACTGTGAAGAATTTCTTCCTAACATCCCGTTCAAATCTCCCCTCCGCCAATTTGAACCCATTCCCCCTCGTCCTGTCATTACAAGACCTTGTGAACAGCCCCTCCCCAGCCCTCCTGTAGGCCCCCCTCAGATACTGGTAGGCTGCTATAAGGTCTCCTGGAAGCCTTCTCTTCTCCAGGCTGAAAAGCCCCAACTCTTTCAGCCTGTCCTCATAGCAGAGGTGTTCCAGCCCTCTGATCATCTTTGTGGCCCTCCTCTG
>VWZI01011689.1:1215-80476 GCA_013396835.1 Psilopogon haemacephalus | reverse complement strand
GGTTTGGCAACTTCATCTGCCAGTTCCTCCAGGACCTGTGGGTGGATCTCATCAGGCCCCATGGACTTGTGCATGTTCAGGTTCTTTAGGTGCTCTCGAACATGATCTTCAATTACAGTGGGCAGGTCTTCACTCCCCCAGACCTTACTTTTGCCCTCTGGAGTTTGGACATCATGGCTGGAGCACTTGCTGCTGAAGACTGAGGCAAAGAAGTCATTGAGCACCTCAGCCTTATCCATGTCCCCTGTTGCCAGCTCTCCATTACCCTTCTGAAGGGGTCCCACATTCTCCCTAGTCCTTTTCTCACTGATATACCTGAAGAAACCCTTCTTGTTCCCCTTAATGTCTCCAGTCAGATTCAACTCCAGCTGTGCTTTGGCTTTCCTGACTTGATCTCTGCTTCCACGAACAATGTCTTTGTATTGATCTGCTGCTCTGTTCTGTAAGTCTGCAGTAGGAAATTATTGTGTTGCTGTTGATTCTTTAAAGTATACTTCATGTATTGAGAGTTGCTCAAGAAATTATATCCACAAGAAACTGGTATGCAAATCTTTGTTACAGAATCACAGAATATCAGGGGATGGAAAGGACCTCAAAAGATCATCCAGTCCAACTCCCCTGCCACAGCAGGATCACCTATATCAGATCACACAGGAATGCATCCAGGCGGGTTTTGAATATCTCCAGAGAGGCAGACTCCACAGCCCCCCTGAGCAGCCTGTTCCAGCATTCTGTTACCCTCACAGTGAAGAAATTCTTCTTCATGTTTACGGGAAACTTTCTATGCCTCAACTTCCATTAATTGCCCCTTGTCCTGTCATTGGGCATCACTGAGAAGAGCTTGACTCCATCCTCTTGGCACTCACCCTTTACATATTTATAAACATTAATGACATCACCCCTCAGTCTCCTCCAAGCCAAAGAGTCCCAGGTCCCTTAATCTCTCCTTGCAAGAGAGATGTTTCATTCCCTTAATTATCTTTGTGGCTCTGCACTGAACTCTCTCAAGAGAGAGAGTTACTTAAAGAATTATTAATTTCTAACACAGTAAGGAATTGTGACTGATCAATTGTTGTGCGTTTGGGTTTTTAATGTTTTTATAATGATGAAGACCAAAAACAATCATGAGCTATAGATGAAGACAAGATTATGAACAGATGAGTATAAACTGCAGGGGTTCATCATCTTAACAGATTACTAGTCATTAGCAGAGATGCATTAGTTGCTTGCATGCATATTTGTACCATGCCATACAGTTGAAGCATTTTAATTTAAACCAATTTACTCTGCAAATATTGTGACAGTGATGGAGAGACAGGATGCTACTTGATGCAAGCAAGACGTCCACTTATTTAGTGTAAAGCACCATCTTATATATTGTAAAATCCAAAGCTTTTACATTGTGTCAAATAATAATTGATTAATGCAACTGCGTATAGCAGCGGTTGGCTAGCAACACCTTATCAGGATGCAACTCCTTATTCGAACAAAGCTTACATTCTTTTTGCTCGACACTGCTTAGCTCCTAGACACTCATTATCTCTAATAAAAACAAGACTCTGTTCTAAACTCTTAACCTTAGCTATGCTAATGCTAAAAATCTATAAACCAAAAAATTGTGTTAAAGTTAAACTACTAAGTCAACTCTGAAAATCCAAACTGAAAAAAGCAGAAAGAAAAGATACTACATTGCATAGAGCTCTCTGGAATTTTTTTTCCATGGCATATGAAAAAGAAGAGGTAAAGAAACCTTAGATCTGTCATTCAAAAAGGTGACCTATAGACTTACAAACAACTTATTCTACCAAAATTCGTACGAATTTATTGCCACTATAATATTCCATTCTAATCATTAATCACTTATAATATTCTATTACAATCATAAAAGACAGTGTTATCCATTAGTTTTTAACATATAAGATCTATTACAATTGAAAACTAACTCTAGAAAGCATTATCAGGATTTGCATCTGCGAAGAAACTAAAACAGTCAACAGTAAAATACAAATGCGACACTACCATTTCAAAAGAAAACACAACTCTTGCAAGAAAGGGGGTGGGAGCAGCTACTGCTGGGCAGAGGAGAAAGAAAAAAACCTGCAAAGAAATGAAAACAAGTCTTTTTACAAACTGAACAGGGAGAGGTAACCCTCCAACTGTCCGAGATGGGGGGTCTGCAGACTTGAAGCAGTGCTTGATGCAGGAACAGTCTCCTCTTCTTGGACCTGGGACCATCCTCCGGGACCTTCCATGCCACAGACGCATGTGTGTGTATCCCCTTGGCCATTGCAGTTGATCCATAGACGGCAGATACTTCTCTCACTGCAGACTCTGAGTAGCATTCCCTGCAGGACCATCTTTGGTTGGGTCCTGGACCAGCCAGGACCTTCCCAGACTCTTGTCCATGATGGTGATGAATGATCTGCTTCTTGCAACTTTGTCTTCTTGATCGCTTTAGGAATACAAGTCTTGAAAGCACTCTTCTTAAAAGTAAACTGTGCTCCACATTCAAAACCAATTAACAAAGTTCTTATAGTTATTTTCCTGAACTTTTCACTGCTTTCTTGTAATATCTTCATAGTAGAGCCTGAGACAGAGACTCCAGTCTGTAGAGAGGATATCAACCTCATATTTAACCCTTCTCTTGGAAAGGATATGTGATAGAAGCTTCACAACGCACTTTTCTTCCTTAGTCACCGAATTCTCAGCCCCTCATCCCCTTGCTGAGCCTTTAAAGTCTCAGTAGATGAAGTAATGGAAGGAATCTTCAGTTTCACCCATTTAAGGATGATTTTCATATCTTGCCCAGGAATTCTTTTCCCTTGTTTATTAAGAAGACTCACCATTATTGCATAAACATCTGTCTTGGGATTCCACCTGATTCCCATTTTAAATTCCCCACAGCTTTACCTCTGTTTCCAGAGGGACCAGCCGGTCTTCCTGCTATCTTCCAGCAGTTTATCCAGTGCTGTGGGGCCTGCTGCCCTCCCCGGCGTTTTCACTTCCTTACAATGGAGCACCAATTTGACAGCAATGGAGAGATGGGACGCTACTTGATACAAGTAAGGTGTCTGTTTATTGAGTGCAAAGCACTAGCTTATATAGTCTAAAGTCCAAAACTTTAATATTGTGTCAAATAATAATTGGTTAGTGCAGCTGTGCACAGCAGTGATTGGCTAGCAACACCTTATTGGGATGCAACTCCTTATTCGGACAAAGATTATATTCTTTTTGCTTGACACTGCTTAGCTCCTAGGCACTCATTATCTCTAACAAAGCATCTGCCAAGTTTCTGTTCTTTACATCTTTTCAGTCCTTCACATTTATCTATCCGTGCTCTACCAGTAACTTTACAGTAGTTTAGTTGCACCCTGTACCCATGGCTTTCATCCCACTAAAGTCAAAACATTCTCTGCGCACCAGTCTCTCAATACTCTGAGCAAAAGCTAACAAAGGAATTCTCTACAGTATTATATGTAATAGTGGAACCAGTTAACTTGGAGAAATTCTGTCATGTGTAGTCATCTCTGTATACCACAATGGATAATCACTGAGTCTGAAATGATGCAAAAATGGAATAGAGTGAAAGAATTGGCCCTGTACTATTCAAATTGTCTCGCTTAATTTGTTGTCTTGGAGAACTGAAAGTTGCTATGAAGGCTACTTCTGAACCAGAGGTTTGTTCTTTTAGGTTTCTAATAGATGTATTAATCATGCTTCTCTTTAAATTAGGTTGCTGAATTCTTACGTATTCATAGTAGTTTCATCACTGTGTCATTTCTTCCTCCATATTGTCTTGGATTACTTCCAGCCAGTTATGATCTTAAGCAGCTAAGAGAGCTGTCTGTCAATGGATTGTGATTCTGAAATATAAACATCATGTTTTGTCTCCTAGTAGGTTTAAACTACATTAGTGGTTAGAATTTTACTGTTCTGTACTTCTGTGCACCCTTCTTGGCTTTTTCCACTTAATCTATCTATTACTGTGTCTTAAAGAGTGCCTTTTCTTCTGCAGCATCCTCCACATGCAAAAACACAGTTAAATTAGAACAAAAAAAAACAACTAAAAACTTTATATTCTTGATTGGTCTTTCCTTAGATTTCTCTGTCATCTCTATTTTCACTACTTCAAGGAATTTGCATGACATCTGCTGCCATAATCTCACAGTACTTTAGGACCACTTAATATATTTATCCTCTTGACACCTTGTAAATATGGGCTGTGCTTTTATACCTCTGATACAGATGGAAAACTGAGCCACAAAAAGCAAAGAGAATGCCTGCATTGGAGCACAGGGTAAAGGGCTAAGAGCTATTTGAGACCAGAACTATCAAGTCCATATGCATTTCAGTTCAGCACAGGTAGGCTTCTGTGGATTTCCATGTGGTATTGCCCATCCTGACAATCACATACCATGACTTTGGGTGCCTTTGCAGCAGTCTGACCTTTCATTTCCAGATTAGTGTAGGCAGAGACAGCTTAAATCTGTTTATATCCATGGTGTAGATGTGTCCTACTATGAGACTTGTGCAAAGTTAAAATGAAATTGAATCTGGAGTCCTGGGGAAGTGTCTTAAGCAACAGGCCATGTGTTACATGCAATGGCTTGAGAGAGACTTGATGCAAGCCATCTTGGGATTCCGCATGCTTGTGAAGCATGGTCAAAAGGCACAAAACTCCTTTCATATTTAGGTCCTGAAAATATCCTTTTATTTGACCATACTCTAGAGTTCTAGCATGACTTCCAGGAGTACCTAGAAGAAGCTTCTGATAACACAGAATAGTAATTTTAAACCTCTTCACAATCCACTAAGTGTTGCTAAGAAAGCTGAAGTTCCTTTTTGAGCTTATCATCCAACAGATGATAGTCAAGATGAAGACTTTTCTGTGGGATGCCTCTCTTTATGGGCTCCATCATAATATTTCTTTTTTGTGACTCCAAACCACCTAATAAAATTATTCTATAAATGATACAAATGAGCATTGCATTTAACATTTACAAAAGTTAGAGAGAAGGTGACAAAATAGTGTCCTGTTGCATATCTGACAGTAACAATTCTTCCAACTTTCCATAGCCCATCAAGCCGTATATTTGTCTTCTACTGTGAGAGCAGCATTTGTACTAGTGATGTTTTCTGCATGTGGAACATAGAAAGAACTTGCTTGTGGAATTTTTTTTTCTCATTGTGAGCACCTGAGAGAATGTTTGGTTTATGTCTTTCAATGGTTATTTTTCCCTTCAGATGTAGTTTAAAATCCAGACAGCTAGTGTTATCTTTGACCCTGTTTTGTTCGTTCTGTGCTTGTTTGGGTATTTTTTAGGGTGTTAGCTATTCTGTTCATAGAAGCGACCTGTGGAGATGGCTATGAGGTATGACTTTGGTGTGATACAGGTATTTGTTACCTTGGCAGGTTGGAATCACATCTTCTTGGACATTTTATCTCTTTCTTTCTGTCTTCAGGTAGAAACAGAAGCTGGCAGTGTTGTTGGATTATCTCCTTGTTTTGTCTTCTAGCTTGTTCCTCCATCTGCAATATAATTACAGTTGGAATAAATCACCCATGTGCTTTATGATTTGTTATATCCTAGTGGTAAGGTTTCTGTCATTTTGCTGAGAGCATTTAAATGCATGATCCAAACAAACTGTAGTGGGGTTTCAAGTTAAGATAGTCAAGACTACTATGTTTGACTTCTAGTGGTTTGATTTGTGACCCATTCATGAGGCTCAAATGTAAAACTGGATATATTGGCTCAGTCAAGATGTTTAAAGTAGATGGTAATAAATGCTTAACAGCTATTAAAGGAACTGAACAAATTTATGGAATACCTATGGCCTTGCTAAATTCTTCAGCAGACACGTGTTTAACTATGTATTCTGTGTAAAGGCACTTACTTTATAACCTCCTGTTTGGTAATTTCATAGATGCTGACAGATACTCTGTAAAGCAGTGAAGTTCCCTCCTTTCTGCTTGCCATTATTGTTTTAAATTATTTTACTTTGTTCCTGGAATGAGAAGAAAAATGAGAGACATTCTGAATTAAAATGCAGTTATTATAACAAGGGGAACATCTTTGTGGCCCTCCATTGGAACTCTCCCTAGTAGTTCCCTGTCTCTCTTGAACTGGGAAGCCCAGAATGAACAGAATACTGCTGATGTGGCAGAGGGGCCTGCTGGCTATGCTCTTTATGATGCACCCCATAAGACCATTTGCCTTCTTGGCCACAAGGACACATTGCTGGATCATTGTGAACTTCTTGTCCAGGATTNGGCTGGAGTCAGACAGCTGGAAGTTAAGGAAATGAAGCTTTATATTATAGCTTTGCACAATAAAAAAGCCAATATTTACAATATATAACAGATATTTGCAGATATATACAGTAAAAAAGGTAGTACGGAAACACCACATGCCTACCAGAGATCAGGATCCCTAAGAGGGGTTCCCAACCACCCTACCA
The DNA here is from genome assembly GCA_013396835.1 of Psilopogon haemacephalus. Classification (NCBI taxonomy): domain Eukaryota; kingdom Metazoa; phylum Chordata; class Aves; order Piciformes; family Megalaimidae; genus Psilopogon; species Psilopogon haemacephalus. The sequence goes on along the minus strand of VWZI01011689.1, from coordinate 74,017 downwards.
CCTTCCCCCACTTCCCAATGTTATCTTACTATCTGTCTTACGTGCCAGATAAGTGAAGGTAGATCGGCCAGGGAGGTTAGCAGCAAGAAAGTAGTTAGTGAAGTTATCCAGATCCAGATAAGAAGGCAGGGAGAGAGAGACATGCATCAGCCAGTATGGCTCAAAGGGGTCTGTCTTATATTTGTTTTGGTTATAACATTTATACCATTTCAGTAAACAAATGAGTGAAGTAGAATCAAATTTTGTTTTCATTTCTTAGCCTATAATCTACTTATTAAAATTCTCCAATTGGTTCAAACCAGCACAAAACTACACTTTCATTTGTTGAACTTCATGAGATTCCCAACTGCCCAGCTCTCTATATTTATGGGAAGAGAGGTTCTATCATTTCTCTTGACAATCTATTCCCATATTTGATTGTTCCGAATTACTTCAGTTTGTTCTCAATTTTTCTTACAGCCACACCAAAATGTTCTCTGAAGCAAGCTGTATTTGTTGTTTGTCATGCTTGATAGACTCCAGTTTCTTGAGCCAAACTTGGAGACAGTAGTCCAAGTGCAGTCTAAAAAGTGCTGATTAGAGCAGAATTATCACATCATTTGATCTGCTAGATATTCCTGCCAGCGCATCCTGAGGTTGGATTTCAATGCATGTACCAATATTTGTGCTGTTCTGGAGTACTGTAGTACAGCTTTTAATGTCAAATTTAAAGCAGCAGCATGCACAGCACTCCATGTATTGTTTGGTGAGATTGAGAAGCTTTATTATGAGGGCAGAAATGTTTTCTTTCTCACTTCTGAGCACTGACAGATTCACAGATTACATTGAGTTGGAAGGGACCCGCAAAGGTCATTGTGTCCTGAAGTGAGTGGGGACACCTGCAACTAGATCAGGCTCCTGATCTTGAATATCTCCAGGAATGGGGCCTCAACCACATCGCTGGGCAGCCTGTTCCAGTGTTTTACCACTCTCACTGTAAAGGACTTTTTCCTTATGACCAACCTAAATCTGCGCTGCTCCACTTTAAAACCATTGCCCCTCATCCTATCACTATAAGCCATTCTAAACAATCTTCCTGTGATGGGTTAGGAACTTTCCTCCCTCCCACTATTGGAATTTACCAGACCAGCTGTATTAGTTTTAAGCTAGCCCCCCTGCACTCAAAAGCTCGGTAAATACTTAATTTGATTTGGAAGTAAAAAACCCAAACTTTAACAATAATTAGAAGGTATTTTAGGTAAGGAGGGTTACAGAGGATATGGGTGGAGGGAAAAAAACAAACAACAAAGTACAAATAAAAAATGCAACCATAGATGGGAGTGGCTGGAAGTTGAATCCAAGCAATGAGGTTGGAAATTGGTGGTAGATGCAAATAGATGCTGGTGGGATGCAGTGAGTTAGAGTTCCAAAAATGGCTGATCTCCCCACATGTTTGTTGGAGAGTACATGGTAAAATAGCAGCAGCAGGGAAGTGAGATGCTGGGCTGGTGAGGAGGCAGAAACCAAGAGGAAGAAAGTGGAAGTTCAACTCCCCTTTGTAGGGGGTCTCAGCAGGAAGGGGGCTAAACATGACACCTGAGGGCAGGTCAGACCACCTCCAGGGAGGAGTCAGGATCCATTTCAGGTAAGCCTCCCCAGGAGGGCTTAATCCTTTACACCAGCTCAGATGGCTTGGAAGTAAGATGAAGCTATATTTACAGCAAATCAACATTTACAAGCATATATATACAAAAATATTTACAAGTATTTACAACAAATTAGAAATAATACAGAAATTGAAACTCCCTCCTAGACAAAGAAAACTGCCCAGAAGGGGCTCAAAGCTACCTTCTCCTTCTCCCTCTACTTTCCCAGACAGACAAAAAAAACCAACTAGCAAATCTTAAGTTGTTATTTGTTAGTGGAGAGATACTAGAGCAGAGTGAAGAGGAAGAGAACAAAAGCAGCATTGCAGAACAGAGTGGGACAAATTGTTTACTTTTTGGCTTTTTATCCTTTTTAGCAAACCAATGAATGGTACAGACTTCATCATTACTTTCTTCTTACAACCAATGATATAATTTCTCTCATTAAAATATTCAGATTAGCCTCAAACCAGCACACTTTGTCTGGCCTTCCTGTAGGTCTCCTTCAGATATTTTACCTGACATTCATATTACATTGCTGTAATTAAACACTTTAATCCTTTTATTGTTTTTCCCTCTGCTTTCTCTTGTAGGCTCTCCTGCAATACACTTCAGCTAAACCATTTTTGATTCTTTGAGCCTTTCAGCAGTTTTGCTACCATCCTGCAGCTGTGTGCATCTGAATCATACTTAAACTCCATCCAGCTTGAATATACAGTTGGTGCAAATGTTGGCAAAAACAAAAACATTGGTCCTACCACTCCCCCATCCAAGTGGCCACAGTGTGTAATTGTGTGCTTCAGTGCACTATATTGATTTTATGCATCTCTATATACACATTACATGGCTTCACAGACAGTATTGGAACTGTTTTGTTTTTTTTTTTTCTTTTTTTTTTCCCCCCAATACTTATACTTCTGTTCCAATCAGGTATCCTGCAATCCAGCTAGTGCCTGTTTTCTCTGTTACATTTAGTCTTATTCACAGGGTGTATATCTAAGTATTATGAGATTTGAGGAGTTGATGATTTTCACCAGGACTGGGAGTGGGGTAGGCTAATGGTTGTAGGGTTTGTTTTTTTTTTAAATAAAAAAAGTAATTTTGGGGCATATATTCTCATGTGGGGCACTTTTAAAGTGTTACTTTGTATTTTAGACTTGCATTAGGAGAAGTTGAAGAACAGCTAAACCTTGAAAACAATGTGTCTGTAGGAAAGGTAGTCCGTGCAAACAGAGGTGGTGTTTATTTTACAGGATATATTGAAGTGCACACTGCGTGACAGCTCTTGTGTGTTCCAAATGGTGTATTTGTTCTGACATTGTGTCCTAGTTTTAGTCCTTTTTCAGGTTCCTGAATATGGGATTTTTTTGAGAGGGCTGTATTAGAGCCCAGTAGTATTTATTTCAGTATACTTCATCTTGCTTGTCTTCAAAGAAATGTGTCCACAGCATGCACAGTTTTGGAATGTACAAGATTGCAGATTTCTCACTAAAAAGTTTCTGCAGCTGTGTATGAGCAGTAATAAGTAGTTCACTCAAGGTTCTGGGGGCTACTTTAAATAGGTAAACTGCTCCCTATTTCAGCAGGCACAGGGATTTTTTTCCCCCCACCATTTGGATGCTATGTTATGTAGTGACATCTTGTCAGATGATAAATGTAGACTCCAGTGAATAGTTCTTTGCTGTGTGATTGATTCATTTTGCCAATAGAATTCACATTTCCATAGCATGAAAAACAAACAAATGATTTAATGAGTTCCTTCCAACCTGTTGGAAATGGCTTATATTGATTGGAGCAGCAGTTGGTTTCTGGAAGCTGGAGTATTTGTTGTATGTTACTGTATTGGGTTGAGGCTAGCTGCCCCCACCCTGAGCCCAAAAGCCCAATAAAGACTCAAAACGATTTGGAAGTAAAAAGGATTAACTTTAACAACAAGTAAGGGGAAAGGGTTTTTTTACAAAAGGTGGGAAAAAGGGAAACAAGCTCTGGGATATGGGGAATAAGGGAAAAGGGTACAGAGACCAGGGAGAAAAGGGGAGAAGGAAAAAAAAAAAATATACAACCGCGGCAGGCAGCTGAAGTTCGATTGGCTTTGGAAAGCAGGATGCAGGAGTCCTATAGCGAAAAAGTTTCAGTCCCAGTTTCAGCAGACAATAACGGTGCTGGAACACAGGGCGGCAGGGAGACACGTGCTGCAGCAGCACAGAGCGCGAGCAGCTGCTCGACCTGCCAGCACGAGGGGAAGCGGAGAAGGGAGAAGAGAGAGACCCGCGGGGGACTGGGTTCCCCCTCTTATAGTCCCAAAATCCTAGCAGGAAGTGGGAGTGTCTAACCATGCAACCTGGGAAAAGGGTGAAACCATTCCTTGGGAAAAGACAGGGGGCACCAGGGGGGCTTAACCCTTCACAGTTACGTGCTGAAGATCCACTGAATTGTAGACTTAACCCAAATCCAAATTAAAAACTTAAGTATTGTATTTTTTCTGTGCTGTACAGTTAGACCTATTATCAGAAATTTCACTGATATGTAACATAATTTTTCTTGTTCTTAATCATATATGAATATGTATCTATATATCTATATCTATCTATCTATCTATCTATCTATCTATACACACACCAGCATTTTTGGTTTGTTGTTTGTTTGGTTTTTTTTCACATCCTGGAATGCATTTCTCATTAAATGATTATTTCTTTGTCTTGTTCTCTATTTTTTTGGTCAAAATTGGTATGCAAGCAGTGGGAAAATATTTATACTTTCCCAAGGCTGTATCCCTGATGTTAATTTTTTTTAGTGGTGTCCCTCTTTCTTTTGCAGTTCTGGGTATAACTCTTCTGTAGGTTATTGATTGGCCCAATTTCTGCATCTTGTGAGACTCTTGGAATCGCAAAAGAACAGACAGCATTGTGACACAGGGAAATGGAATCAGAGCAATATAAAGGAGAAAAATTTTCTTGTTTGGACCTGGATGGTTTCTGNNNNTTTTTTTTTTTTTTGAATTATTCCAGAAGTAGTCTTACAACCACATTTAGGAGATCCTGATTCTGGATCTACAGTGAGTCCCCCAACAAACATAGTCAAGAAAGATGCGCATAAAAAGTATATAAAAGGGAGAAAACCAACTCTGTTGTATTTCTCTATGGTGTCTTATTTTTGGAAACATACACTTAGAAATATTTTAGTGTTTTAAAGTTTGACTGTATCCTAAACAAATATGAAAAAAATGGAGAGAATAAAAATATCCATAATTTCTTCCCCTGTTCCCCCTAGTCACTTCCTTTTGGTTAGAACACATAGCATACAATTTGTTGATGCCCTAGATTTAACTGTACACCTACGTATCTGTTCTCCATGCCCAGCCTTGCTAGTACTAATGCCATACGTGCTCTTTTGTGGTTCAAAATGGGAGTAACTGAGTGGGAGAAGCAAAGATCCTCTTGAGGTTATTATCAGGTTTCTGAGGAATAGCAGCTGTTGGCCTATTTGTTTTCTTTCCCAGCTTCCATTAGAGAATAGACCTAGAGGGTTTATTTGCACTGTGAGGTGCTGCTTTTACAAATCTGATAGCACAGTGCCTACATGCACACTGTGTGACTTCACAATTTGGAGTGGATAGTTGGTAAATATTTTTCTGTTTTCTGTCGAAAGAAGCTCAGCACCTTCTCAAGAAACCTCTTTCTCTTTTCAATTTAATGGTAAAAGTTTCTGGAAGCTGTAATTACAATACTGCTTTACTGACACTCTGGCTTAATTTTATGCATCATTGCAGCTTAGGGGAGAGATGGAAGCTTCTTCTTTCATTGTTTCTCCCCTGTAATGTCTCCTACTTCTGTCTGATTTTGCAAGACTGCAACCTGATGTGACATTCATTTTATCAGTAGCTCTTTCTCTCTGTACTATCAGTGTAGATTTATGTCTGGTCATTGATGCAATGTATTTTCTGGCTAGTCAGTTAAAGGTTATCTGTGTCAGAGGAGGTATTATAAGCAGGTTTAGCAAAGAAAATGGTCAAACCCAATAGCATGAAGAGGAAAAACAGACATTACTGAATTATGGTTGCTTAGGATTATGCAAACTATGTAGTCTTTAGGTCTGTCTTAGGGCTGGAATAAGCACAGCATCATCACTAAAAAGAAGGCAATGTACAGTATCAGGAATGTGTGCAAGAAAGGAAAAAAGCCTTGGGAGCATAAAGCTTTCCACAGAGACAGGACAGTGTCATTACTGTGCTGAATGGACACTCAAATATTATTCCTCTCAAGGCTTAGGTTATGTGTGCTTGTTTTGCTTAAGTTAGGTATCTCATTGTTTTAATTTGAAAGTTAAGAAACACAGAGGTCATGACATTACACATTACCAAGTTTGAATTGTTCTAATGGTAAGGCACAGTTCAGCATTTTTAGACTGGACAGATAGCTTTTTGTCTAGTGCTCCAGGAGGAAGGAGCAGGAAGAGGATGCAAAGGTTTTTGGTTCTCCAGAGTGAAACGGTGAGTATTGGAGAAAAACTAGTACTCTTAGTCATGAATATGCCTAACAAATTGGCTTTGAGTACTTGATGGTAGTTGAGCCCCTTATAATATGACTTTTAATAGTCTGTATTGTTTTCAGTAATTATTTTATAACACTTGTACAAGTACTTGGAAAATCAAGCCTTGCATTCTAATCCTATCTAAGATCCAGTTTTAGAAAATGATACCTGAGCCACCAATTGTTATAAACCTCAATGAAACAGAAAACCACAAACCCCACCAAACTAATAGCTTCAAAGAAAGGTCTGAACTCAAAAATCCATCATAAAAAGTAGGATTTTTGAAAGCTTAGCCTTGGCTGGGCATTGCAGCTGCCATCAGCAGTCTCAAAGAAGAATGAGTTGATGGCTGATTTTCTGACTCCTGAATGCCTGGTACTCTATTCAGTGACTGGCAAGATGTTAGGCACCTAAAGATTTGTTAAGCTTGCTGTCAAACTCTTGTAACATCTTGAAAGATTTTCTGTCTTTCCAGCTCCATGGACAAGAGTCATCTTCCCTTAATTATCTCTTTATGCTAAAGAGATGTCTGCTATGGACATCTATGCTATCGATGCTGTGTTTGAGAGATTGTAGTTGATAGAGAGTCTGTGGCTAAACTTGTTCTAATGTAGATGCTTTATATCTGACAGGTAAAAGTGATTACAATAGCTAAATTTTTTACTTTTTAAATAAATAAGGGAAAACAAGATAGGTCTTAATTTGAATATTTAGTTTATCATGAGTGATTGAGAGGGTGGTTTCCTTTCCCTTTGCAGGGTATTGGTTTTTTTGGTTTGTTTTGGTTTGTTTTCTGAAGGGTTTTTTGTTTTATTTTTGGGGCATTTTTTTGTTGTGGTGGTGGTGTTTGTTTTGTTTTGGCTGTTGGTTTTTTTTTATCATAATGTGAGTTGGGTTTTATTTTACAGTTTCTGTTGTCCTTCTTTTCTGTGAGTAGAGTTGCCATTCATTTAGTGGGAGACAATTTATAATGTCTTTGGCATTAAGCCAAAAACTCTTACCTTGATTTAGTTGCTGTTAGTCTCATGACTCCAAGCTATCTCTTGTTTAAAGTATTAATTAGGATGAGACTTAAAAAAGGTATTTTCAGAGCCTAGTAATTCAGCTATAGTAATAGGAATAGAAAATACATTTCAGCTGACAAATTACATGATCTTTTATTTAACAGTTCTTATTCAAAGGTACTGAATTGAGAAGAGCTGCTTAAATGTATCCATTCTTCTATATTCAGAATAGTGTGGTTTGTAAAAGAGATTCCTGCTCATTCTGGATTAATATGCCCATGTGATGCTATTGCAAAGGCATAAAGAGCTCCATTTATTCATGACCTAATGTTTTTGGGTTTTTTTAATGGCAATTGTAAGCCAGCAGCACAGAAACACTGCCATAGCTACCACTGAACTGTAACCTTGAGACAGTTTCTTTACAGACGTTTCTTTTAATAAATTTGCTCACAAAAAGGTACCAGATGATGATGCCTTTCAAGTAGATTTAGGATATGCTGGCAAGGGAAGCATAAGAATATCTTGTGTTTATCTGTGCTGTAACTGACAGACTTCATGGTTTTCTTTCATTCCCTAAGAAAAACCTGGAGGGTAAAAAGTGAGAAAAGACCAACCACATGGAAGATACCAGGTCTGCTTTGTGATTATGTGCAAATTCCTTTCTACTGTTGCCTTTAACAAATTTAAGCCAAATAAATGTCAAGACTTGGGAGAAGCCTACTGCTTTTCCCGTGTTAACCTTCCCAAAAGGAAAAATTAACAAAAAATCCATGGAGAGGCATGGGTTGTTAGGGGTTGGAAGGGACTTCTGGAGATCAAGTCAAACCCTCTTGCAAAAGGAGAGTCATGTAGGACAGGTCACACACATCCAGGTGAGTTTTGAAAGTCTCTAGAGAAGGAGACTCTGCCACCTCTCTTGGCAGCCTGTTACAGTGCTCTCTCACCCTCACATTAATTTTTTTTTTTTCATGTTGAGGTAGAATTTCCTTTGTTCCAGTTTGTATCCATTGCCCCTTGTCCTATCAAAAGATACTACTGAATGAGACTCACCCTTTATTCTTGACACCCACCCTTTAGATATTGATAAATATTGGGAACATTCCCTCACAGTCATCTCCTCTCCACATTAAACAACCCCAGGTCTCTCAGCCTTTCCTCATCAGACAGATGTTCTAGTCCCTGAATTACATCCTCATAGCCCTCTTTGGAATCTCTCTAGTATTTCCCTGCCCCTCTTGAACTGTGGTGCCCAGAATCAGACACAGTACTCCAAATGTGGTCTCACCAGGGTACAGTAGAGGGGGATGAGAACTTCCCTCAGCCTGATGGCCACACTCTTCATGAGGCACTCCAGGTATCACTGGCCTGCTTGTCCACAAGGGTACATTTCTGTGCCATGGGTAACTTAGTGTCCACCAGGACTCCAAGGTCTTTCACTGTGGAGCTCCTTCCTAGCAGATCAACCTCTAATCTATATGGGTACATGGTGTTTTTCCTCCCTGGGTGCAAGATTCTGTCCTTACCTTTGTTAAACTTCATTAGGTTCCCCTTTGCCCAGATTTCCAGTCTGTCCAGGTCCTGCTGAATGGCAGCAGCACAGTCTTCTGGTGTGTCAGCCACTCATCACAGTTCTGTATCATTGTCAAAGTTGCTGAGGGTGAAGGGATTTTCACCCAGGTTGCTGCTGATGATGGGGACAAGTAGTGTTAAGGTAACTTTCTTCTTCAAATTTCAAAGCCCTCCATTATGGTTTACAAGGCAGACAACTTAGAGGAATTGGCTGTCTTAATCAGGGTCGTACACATGACAAGCCTTAGAGTAGCACTATGTACTGTCTCCCTGTCTGCTACAAATCATCTCATTTCTCTTGTCCCCTCGAATTTTTTAGCTGTAGTTGTAACAACCTCTGGAGTGGCAAGTAGAGGTGACATTTTGTTAGCTGTGTTGCTTGTGGTTTCAGAGCTGTATAAAAGCGACCTTAATAGTCACGCGTATAGAATCATAGACTGGTTTAGGTTGGAAGGGACCTCAAAGATCATCTGGTTCCAACCCCCTGCCATAGGCAGGGGCACCTCCCACTAAAATAGGTTGCTCCAGGCCTCATCTGACCTAGTCTTGAACACCTCCAGGGAGGGAGCATCCACAACCTCCCCGGGCAACCTATTCCAGTGTTTCACCACCCTCACTGTAAAGAGCTTCTTAACATCTAGTTTAAATCTCCCCTCTTCCAGTTTAAACCCATTACCCCTTGTGATGTCATTACAAGACCTTGTAAATAGTCCCTCTCCAGCCATCTTGTAGGCCCCTTTCAGATACTGGAAGGCTACTACAAAGTCTCAAAGCCTTCTCTTCTTTTCTTAGGCATATCCAGATCTTCCACCCTTACCAGACTTGAATTAAAATTTTCAAGCAGTGGAATGCAGCAGGGTGCATAACTCATCCTTAGGACAGTACTGGAAAAGGCTTTTTGTTGTTGTTGTTTTGGGTTTTTAAAAAAGTAATTTGGGAGTGTGAGGTGACAACTTCTTACAGGTCCTTTTGCATTGTTTGTGCCTGAGACTAACCTGGGTATGTAGTTGGACAGAGCTGACTCATGAGCATCATCCTCACTCAGAGCATCAAAGCATAACATGGCTCAAGTGCTGTAATGCAACCTATTATATATGTAGCCATGTGTATTGACTTTAGTGACTGAGGTGGCTTGGAGGGCCTTTCACTTCTCATCCTTCAGTTCTTACCAAGCCACTGATCTGCATGCTGGCTTTGTTGAGTCCATGAGACCCTGCAGACCAGAACTGCACCAAAATCTCAAAGAACAGAACTTGACGGCAAAAGCATTGCTATTAGTGAAAGCATGGTGGGAGAAAATCGGTCATCTTGTCTCTAGGACCCTATGCTGATATTTCAGGATTCAGAATCAGCAGGAAAAAACAACAACAAAAACAAACAAAACCCTCCAACCAACCAAAAACCCCAAACCAACTAAACAAAATACCATCTAACTTGATAACTGCAAACCAGACACAGCTGATGTAAAAATATTGAGATGTAATGTAACACTGCTGCTTTTCAACACTGCCTTTTGAAAGAGAGACTTGCTGAATGTGAAGCACTGGGAAATACAAGTCGTTTAAATTTTTGATGCTCAGGACAGAAAATCTCTTTGCTTGAAATGGAAAATAGAGCTCCCTGTGAGAGAGGGTTTTATGTTATTGCTGCCACATTAAAAAATAATCTTGTCTTGATAATTACAATTTTCACTCTAGGAGTCAGACCTGGCAGTAGAAAACAGCTGATTTTTACAGACTTGCTTATGTACCACAAGTACTCAATTTCAGAATGATCCAAGACAGGTTGCAGTTAGGTTTTTGCTAGGCTCAAGAAATTTATAGGTAAGCTGCAAAAAGAAGCCTAGAACTATCTTAAGCCCTGGTTCATAGTATATATCTACCAGCCAGGAAATTTGTCCTGGGAGAAAGCTTTAATATATGTTACTCTATTTCCTCACATGAATCTACTACTCCTCTTGGGACCATGCAGATAATCTATAATGCATCACCCTGGGGCTCTGCCTGTGTTGCCATGTGCAGAAATTAAGATTTGAGATTTTTTAAGTCCATAATTCCACATACACTTCCAGTAGACCACAATGTCTCTATTCTGAAGTGATGCTGAATCCAGAAAAATCTATATACTCTGTGGAATGTAAATGGCTCTGGAAAAAATGGTAATTATTTCTCCATTGTCCCTCTGATTTTGCCCACTGGAGAGGAGAAGAGGAATTGCAGGAAGAAGGAAGAAGTAAATCTGTGGCATTATAAAGCCCAAGTCCTACTAATGTTTCTCTGGTTTGAGATTGTCACGTTCCAAAAATAACTGTGGAGCAGTTGATTTTAAATGTGGTGAGAGCTCTTGAGATAAGTAATTGAAAGGTGAGAGGAATATGAATCACAATCTGTGAATTCCTAGAGAAGACAGATGAACTCTACATGCCAATTGCTATCTTGGCCTCCAGGCTATGGTTTCCAGCTTTTTAGTGAATGATTTCTCTGACTCGTCTCCTGGGGATTTACAATCCAGTAGAAATTGACTGCATTTTTTTTGTTTTCCTGGCTGCTGTTTACCATGAAATGAAGCATATACTCATCAGAAAATGTGAAGCAAAGACATGGTATTCTTGGAGGGTATGGTTAATGAAAATAGTTTTTAATTCTGTGGGATCTTTACCACCTGTGCACTGACCATCTGTTAGAAGAGAGTACTTGCAAAGCAGAGAGAAAGGATATAGTCTGTAGCTTTCAGTGAGGGTGCTGCTCACTATTACAACACTAATAGGTGCTTTCCAGGAGGGTTTTGGAAGTTTCATTCTATTGGTCTTATGCAAGGAAGTTTCCATTTGCTTTCTTTCCAATAATAAGGGTTGTTCAAGATGGCTTCATGGTAAAGCCTAGCGTATTTAGGGCCATTACCTGTCACTGCAAAAGAAAACTGAAGAAAACTTCAACATTGTGCCATGGAGGTAAACAACCTTCTTTCATAGTCACTCATCTCAGTACTTACTGAAGATAGGTTTGCCCATGTCTTAGGGTGCAGAGCTGCACTTGAATACACCTATTTTCAGTGTTTGTGCATGTTATCATAGGTGATCATAAGGACAAACAAAGCTTTTTGAATTCTAGTTTGCGTATTCTGTTCAGTCCTTTTATTGGCAAAAGTAATATTAAATATTCTAGAGACAAGGCCATTTATCACAAAGAGAGGTTTTGGGTCTGGTGAAGAATTAGGATTTTTTTACATAATGAAACCACAGTGTCAGAATTAGGTCTTTCATGTGTATATGTAACTGACTGAGAAATCTGTAGAAAACTTGAGATAGCAGTGTGCTTTCATTGAACCGGGGAAGAGCTCTTGATTGTGGGTTGCAACTGGTGCAGTGCACTACTAAGGGGCTGCACTGATGCTGCAAGTCACTTAAGTGGACTGGTAAAGGCACTTTTCTCAAATCTGTTAAAATGATGGCTGCTCATGGCTAGGGTGGGTGGACACTGTGTTAGGTAAAAAAAATGGCTGGATGGCTGTTCAGTTGGCCACAGGTAGTGTTCCTCAGGTCTCAGTGCTAGATGCAATTCTCTTTTAATATCTTTACCATTGATGTGGACAAGGGCATTGAATGCACCCTCATTAAGTTTGCAGATAACAATAAACTGGGAGGGAGTGTTGATCTTGAAAGTGGGAAGGCTCTACAGAGGGTCCTGGGCAGGCTGGATTGATGGGCTAAGGCCAGTCTTACGAAGTTTAACAAGGTCAGCTGCCAGGTGCTGCATTTGTGTCACAGCAACCCCATGGAACATTATAGGCTTGGAGAAATGTGGAAACTGCCCAGTAGAGAAAGACCTAGAAGTGTTGATTAACAGCTGTCTGAAGATGCACCACTGTGTGCCCAGGTGGCTGAGAAGGCCTGCAGCTTCCTGGCCTGTATCAGGGATAATGTGACCAGCAGGACCAAGGCAGTGATTGTCCCCCTTGTACTCAGCACTGGTGAGGCTACACTTTGAATATGGAGTTCAGTTTTGAGTCACTCACTACAAGAAATACATAGACAATCTAGAGCATGTCAAGAGAAGGGTGGATTAAGCTGATGAAGGGACTGGAGAACAAGTCTTGTAAGGAGCATCTCAGGGTTTATATGGACTGGAGAAAAGAAGATGGCACCAGGGGATTTTTAGGTTGGCTATTAGAAGAAAATTCTTGACCAGAATGATTGTATGGTGCTTCACTTAGTGTTTATAGGTATTACAAATTATGCAAAATTAATAATCTATATTAATTTTGATATCCAGGTGAAGATTGTTAATAACTATGAAAACTGTTTATTAACATTAAATCTCACCAGAAAACTTACTTACAATGTTCAAAACGCAGGGTTTGGATATTTACACACATAGAGAACAGGCAAAACTAGAACACTTTAAGAAATAACTAGCAAATGCAAACATTAAAACTGGAAAGAGGTTCTTAGTTTCAGCTATACCTCTTGCCCACCAGGGGACTTGAGAGGCTCCTTTCTGCTACCAAGACAGAAAGGCACAGCAGAATCTAGTTATAGAATTTCTTAGAGAGAGGCTTTGAATATTTACTCAGAAAATAGTATCGGACAGTACACAGAAGTCAAAGGGAATTCTGTCAGTGTCTTGAAAGTCACTGCAGGCAAAGCAGAGCATAATGAGGCTGGACAGAGCATCAAGGCAAAAGTGAAAGCAAAAAAAGCATGCAGCAGAAGCCTATTTATTGATTCCCCAAATGTTAATGGCTGTGTGGCCACACAAACTCACCAATCAGAATGGCACTTTGCCAAACCTTACCATATTAGGTGAAGTCAAGAGCTTGCTTTCCCTTATTTGAGAGGAACAAGTCTGGGCATGTCTTGGATTCTCAAATTGGCTGCCTCCAAGCCTCCACTTCCCTGGAGAGCCTATGGCAGTGTTTGAGAACCCTTTTAGTGAATAAGTTTCTTCTAATATCCAACCTAAACCTTCTGAGACTGTTTCCTCATGTTCTATCCATTTCAGTTAGGGAAAAGAGACCAACACTAACCTTGCTGCAACCTGTAGACAGCAAGGTCTCCTCTCAACCTCCTTTTCTTCAAACTAAACAACCTGTTTCTTCAGCTTCTCCTCACAAGACACTTTATCAGTTACTGAACAGCTGAACATGACTAACCAAGAGAGCATGTTTCCACTTGTTCATGTTGTGCAAATGTTAAATTTTAGAAGAATATATTGTGTTATGCTTATAGTGTATCTTGGCTCGAACAAAAATGCAGAGACTGAAAAAGGAGACATGGGTTCTTATAAGTAAAGAGGTTTGGTTGTTTGTTGTTTTGAGCCTGCTTATAGTGTTCTGAATATATTAATCAATGAAGAGTCTCTCAAAGTTATTAAGAAAAATAAAGTTATGCATACTCACATTGAGCTGTTAGTTTCTGCATACTCTTATTGAGCTGTTAGTTTTAGCAGCATTAGCATGATATGGTGTTGTTGGTTTGCCTTCTTGATACAAAATAAACTTCTTCTCTGTGTAGTAGTTAGTTTTTATTCTGAAATACATGTTCTAGCACTGTGTGAGTAGATGCAAGACATCTAATAATGTTACCTTCTTTGACTACATTCAAACTCAATTTGATACCTAGTACAATGGATGGGATGACTTTATCAGGAAGTAAGATAACAATGGTGAGGGAAGTTCTCCTCCCTCTCTGCTCTGCCCTGGTGAGGTCACACTGGACGTCTGTCCAGTTCTGTGCTCCCCAGTTCAAGAGAGACATGGAACTACTGGAGAGAGTTCCAACAGAGGGCTGCAAAGATGATAATGGAGAGACTCTTCTATGAGGAAAGGCTGAGAGACCTGTGGCTCTTTAGCCTGGAAGAGAGAAGACTGAGAAGGGATCTTCTTAATGCTTATCAATACCTAAATGGTGGAACTCCAGAGGATGGGGTTGGGCTCTTTTCAGTTGTGCCCAGTGATAGGACAAGGGGCAACAAACACAAATTACCACACAGGAAGTTTCAGTTAAACATGAGGAAAAACTTCTTTCCTTTTAGGGTGGCAGAGCACTGAAAAAGGCTGCCCAGGCAGGTTGTGGAGTCTCCTTCTCTTGAGGCTTTCAAAACCCACCTGGGTGCATTTCTGTGCAAACCTGCTCTGGGTGACCGTGGGGTTGGGCTAGATAATCTCTGGAGATCTCTTCCAAACCCTCTGAGTCTGTGATTTTAGGTAGTTTTGAAGTTAAAATTGGAAAGACTTGAGTATTGGTATTGTATTGGGTTTGGGCTGAGCTGGAGTTAATTCTCTTCAAAGCGTCTTTCTAGTGCTGTGCTTTGCAGTGCTGTAGCTGAGTGTTGATAAGACAGCAGTGCTTTGGCTGCTGCTGAGCCCTGAGAGTCTGAGGGGACACAACTGAGCCAGCTGACCCAAACTGGCCAAAGGGATATTCCATGCTGTATAATTTTGGCTTTTTAAGCAAGCCATCACCTGTGCTGTGTTACTTTTGAAACATTTCACAGAATAAGCAAACACTTCTATTTTAGGCAATTGCAGAATGCACTGAAATAGGAACTGATTTGAATGAGTCTTTCATCTGGCTTGAGTGCTGTTTGCTAGAGTTTGGGAAGCATTCAAAGAAGATGTTGATGCCAGGGGAAGACGCTTAGCTACTTTTTCTGCCTCCTTGAAATGGCATTTACTTTCTGTGCTTCTGTGTTGAAACCTCCGCCTCTTGGTTGAAAACTTAACTGTCTGCTACCCTTACTGAAAGCAGTTTTTTGGTTGCGGAACAGAGGTGGTTAGGTTCTGTCCAGCAAGCCTCCTACACCCATACTTCCCACCCTGGTGATGTTCCAGAGAGAACTGGTTGAGGTCATCTCTGGATTTGTCTTCTGATATTGCTGACTAGATGTTAGAAAAGCTGCCAGTTGCTGTTGGCCACATGGGAACTGGGCAGGGCTGGGAGGTCCTTTCCCTTCAGCTGCATATTTTTTTTCAGTCTGTTTCAGAATGTTGACCTAAATAAGGTGAAAGATGGAATATCCCTTGACCAGCCTGTCTGGCTCCTTCCCATTCCTGCATGTTTGCATTTGCAGTTTAAATTCTGAAAGTTTTGATGGTGCCTTCGTTTCAGGACTGCAGGCACCAAATGGGTAAAACAAGATATATTTAAGTGACTTTCTTAAGAACCTCATTTAAACTTACTTGAACCTGTCTCCCCAGTTTAATTGGAGAATTATTTAATTAATTCTGAATTTCTAGTATCCTCTTATTACAGTTTTCTTTTAAAGGAAAATTAGGAGTGATTTATGAGCAAAGTAGTGGAACTGAAGTAACTCAGGTATTCTGAACTGAAATATTATACAGTACATTGGAAGAGCTGTGGCTCAAGTGAAGAGTTTTTGAGTATTCCTGTTTGTATTGCCTCAACTGCAAGTGAGTTTACAACTTTCCAGAAAGAGTTTTAGTAGACTAGTTGAAGTTTCCTACCTGGAGCTGGCAATTTATTTTTTTTTTAAAATGAGGGTAGCATTACAAAAGAGGCTTATGGCAATTCTTGCTAGTGCTTGCTATATGTATGTTTGTGCACGTGTGCATGTGTGTTTACAGGAATAAACAACAGGGAATAATTGCTCTGATGTTATGTGAGCTTTCCAACAAACACTTGCTTTGACTTTTCTGTCTCTCCCAGTCTGCTGGGTTTATTATTTCAGTAAGATAAATTGTGAACTTGTGGTAGAACCCAGCAAGTTCCCCATTGTAGTGATCACTACAAATGGAGGTAAAGGAGATAGTCCTTGCCCCTTAAAGACTGTAGTTAAGAAATTTGCTATGAGTGCAATAGGTGATGCCCAGCCAAAGAGAGAAATTAAGGGCAAACAGCAAGTTCACTAGTGTGCGTTGTTTTTTAGTGCTGTAAGTACTGGCTGGTCACAGTCGAACTGGGGTAGTTGGCTGCTATTTTTGTGAGACCTTTTGAAAGAAGACCAGCCATATGTCTCTGGGCAGCAGCATCTAGCTGGAGGTTTCCCTGCTCACTGCAGGAGGGTTGGCCAAGATGACCTTTGAGGGTCCCTTCAAAATTGATGCAATCTGTGAATCTATCTTCACAAACTTGAGTCTTGATCCCATGCAATGCGTTTGGCAAATAAGAAAACAGTGTTTGGAAGGTGAAGGTGTCAGTGGATGCTTTAGTGAACCATTGTCCTGTGTTAAAGCCTGCTCTCACAAAGCCCCCATACCCTGATACAGACAGGAGGGAAAATACCACCAAAAAAAAAACAAAAAAAAAAAAAAACCAAAAAAAAAAAAAAAAAAAAACCACCCCAAACAAAAACCCAGCAACCCTTCTGGATTGAGATGAAGAGTTTACTGAGATCATATGCTACACAGTTACCTTAACAAAAGCAGAGAAAGATGGCAATAAAACAATTCCCCCCACCCAAGAACACAGCAGTCCCTAAGCATGCAACAGCCAGCCCAGTGAAAAACACCTCAAAGTGGAAAAACAGAAGCAGCAACCAGAACAGGAAGCCTGTCATGTTACAGCCTGAACTTCAAGCCTCATGATACTTTGATCCAGCTAGCACTTCCATTTTGAGGCTGGCATGATGACAGCATGATATTGAATATCCCTCAGCAGATTCAAGTCAACTCATGACATTCTCCACCCCTTATTCTATACCATCTACATCATGCCTAGCAGCAATTAACATCAAACAACATACATCATACATACACTGGCCTTTATCACTGAAAATGAGATTGCCTGGCTGTACACAGAAGACTTCTTGCTGTGAATGCTATGGAGTTCCACTCTGTGCCAGTAAAATCTGGATCAGTCCATGATCAGTCCAAGTGGTGAGGTTGTGTTTCCACCTCTGGGACAATCGATTCCAGTGACTCCCTCCACCCCTCCAAGTGAAAGCAAGCTGCTGTGGCTTACATTCTGGTGCTCCAACACATCCGGCTTCTGGAGCCACCAGAAATATAGATGGGTTCCACCCCTGTATCTACTAAAACTTTATACCCTTGTGGGTTCAATTTGCCAAGCCATTGGATCCATACACTCCAATAAACCCAGTTGTCTCCTTCTATCTGGTTGGAGACAGGACCCCTCTAATTCTGACTGTTATCACTTGCATCTTGTGAAAATGCTTTGGAAATCCCTTCAGGAGGATTGGAAGCGGTATCAGTTTTTCTTCTCTGTTGAGATAATTTTCCACTGGGAACCTGGGCAACATTCTTCCAAGGAGAATTTCCTTGTAATTTACATACTTCTGCAGCTAGGACTGATGTGGATTTTCCATCCTAATTCCTCATGTCATCCACATGGTAACATAAATACACAGAGTACACTGTGGTATGTGCCTCCCAGATTCTCTCCCTTGGATAGGGAAGTGCCTGCTCCTCATGGCTGAAAACTGGGACCATACAGATGCAGAATAGAACATGGTCTCTTGGATTCACTTGACCTTCCTGGACAGTTCTTTCACAGCTGACACACAGGCCTGTACATGAGAAGAAAGACTTCCCTCACATTGTTGCCACCTGATAATTATTTCATTTATTGTTTGTCCTTGGCCATCTTCCAAAGCCAAAGAAGAAGTCTGAGTGACCACTCGTGGCTCTTCCTCCTGGTCCCCTGATGACTTTGATTCATCCTCATCTTTTGCAAGATGAGTTTCTTTCATTTTTATGTTTCTTTCTCCATATAAGGGCAGATGGTACTGGCACAGGCTGGGTCTCTGGTGCAGGTGCCATGCCTGCAGTTGGAGTTTGAGTAGCCACAGTACCTGCCAATCTGCGTGAAGGTCCAGAGACCTTCTATTGCCCCTGAGCACTCTAAACAGTGAAGAGAAGGGCTGTATAGACATGGGCCAGGCACCAATGCATCACAGTGATTTCTGTCTCTTGGGAACTTCCAGGCTGATAACATTCTTTTTCTAAACATTTCACCAGCTCGTCAGCATTTTGCTTTTGTTCAGGAGTGAAATTCCAAAACACCAAAGTTGACCACCATCCTAGGCACTTTCCTGCATATGCAGCCACTCATAATTATCTGTCCGCAGCACAGATCTCCGGGTGGTATTCTTGGGAAAGACCTGCATCACTTTGGACAAAACCTGGCATGCCAGTAGCCAGCACAGCAATGGCACAGCTCTAAGCCATTTCCCTGAGATGTCAAATCAGCACTTCAGAGAGCACATGCAGGATACCAGTACATCAGCCCCAGCTATCTCTAGAAATCAAAAGCATCAACATAGGGAACATACCATAGAAGGAAAAACATATATAAACTCTCCTAACAAGTCTCAAGCCTCAATTAAATCCTCTAATTATCTCACTTCTCATTAACTCAACCCTTTTGTCTCCTGCCAAAATTGACTGTATTGTTTAAGACTGCCTGCTTTTCAAGATTTTGGTTATTGGGTTTTACTTTTTTCCCCTTTTTTTCCTCTGTGGGGTCTTGGCTTCTGCATTTTTGGAGGACAGCTTTCTCTGTTTACTAGGACCATTGAAGAAGGCACTCTCTCCTTTTTCAGTATACCAAATACACTTCAAGACTCCTCTCTTGGGAATCAGAAAGCAGCTCTATGTATTCTTCCTTGGAAACAGGGGTTTGGCTGAACAAACGCATCTGCCTCCAGCCAAGCAGTTGCTGTCCAGAGCACCTCTGCATCCTTTCAGTGCCTGTGGAGTGTCCAGTCAGATCCGGTGCAGTGCTGATGTTATGCGCTGTGTTTATCTCATGAACAGAGGAGTTGTTAACTATTTGGTTATGGGTAAGGCAAAAATAAGGGACATCTCTGTCATGGATTGAGTTGAACCTGCTGCTGTTATTCATTTAATGCTGCAGTCATGCCAGCTTCAAAACAATTAAAGTGCTACCTGGAGCAAATTATTATGGAGCTTGAACTTCAGATTGCAGCATGGGAGGCTTCCTGTTCTGATTGCTGCTTCTGCGTTCTGGGTTCTTGGCTTTTGGCTTTTTCTGCAGGCATGATGGTGGAGTGGGTGGGACTCAGGTAGCTGATGGTTTTGGTTTTCTGGTTTATCCTGGGTTTTCCCCCCTCCTGTGTATTTTTCATGTTCTTCTTCCACAAATAAGCTAATCTACGTGTAAAGGGTTAACCCTTCCTGGGGGGTTTACCTGAACTAGATCCTGTCTCCTTCCTGGGGGTGGTCTGACCTGTCCCCAGCTGTCATGTTTAGCCGCTCCCAGTTCCTGCTGAGACCCTCTATAAAGGGGAGATGAACTTCCTGTTTCTCTCTCTTGCCCCTGCTCCCTCATCAGCCAGCATCTTGCTTTCCTGCTGCTGCTTACCATGTGCACTCCAGCAAACATGAGGAGAGAGCAACCATCTTTGGAACTCTTTGTCCTTGCTGCATCCATCATCATCATCATTTTGCATCTGTCTTCATCCACCACCAATTTGAACTTAACCATCTGGATTTCAACTCCGTACACTCTCATCTACTGGTTGTATACCCATATTTTGTATTTTGTTTCCCTTCCCCATATGCTCTGTAAGTCCCCTTACCTTACACCTGTGTCTTATATTTTGTTCCCATTTCCCATATCCTCTGTAATTCCCCTTACCTAAAATACCTTCTATTTATTGTTTAAATTTTATTTTTTACTTCCAAATTGAATTAAGTCTATTTATTGAGGTTTTGAGCTCAAGGGGGCTAGCTTAAACAAATACACTAATGCAATTGTGCATTGTATTATTAGATTAATTAGATTAATTACTAGCTAAAGTAATTTTGCATTGTGATTATGATATATTAAACTCTAATATCTTTATATCAATTGTGTGTATTACTTTTCTCCTCACTTTTGTGTGGCAGGTTAGCCCTTGCACTAAATCATGGTGTCCTTTTGGAATAGGGCAGGATGAAAAATAAGCCTTTACTTTGTATACTGGACACATTTGTTCAGGTGTGGATGACGAGGTTAGAGCCTAATTTTAGTAGGAGTCTTGTATGTGACTTTGTTGCTCATTTCTGAGACGTATGGTACTATAAGCATCAGGAGTTTAACTGTGAAATATCTCATCTTCCAGAGACAGAATTCACTGAATAAAATGTATTTATCTAGTTTCCTTGGCCTGACAGTGCACTGGAGGCTTGATTGTTACAAAGTGCTTTGTAGCAATATACAGAGAGGTAATCGAATCTTCTATCAAGTCATTTATTTATTCAACATTCTTCTTTTCTGTCATATTTTCATGGCACAGTGGTTGGAGATTTCACAGAATCACAGTACTTTAGAGGTTGGAAGGAACCTCCAGAGATCATCGAGTCCAACCTCTCTGCCAAGAAAGGATCATTCATTCAGGAATGCATCCAGGCAGGTTTTGAAAGTCTCTAGAGAAGGAGACTCCACAACCTTTCTGGACAGCCTGTTCAAGTGCTCTGTCACCCTCACTATAAAGAAGTTTCTCCTCATGTTGAGGTGAAACCTTCAGTGTTCCAGTTTGTAGCCATTGATCCTTGTCTTATTGCTGCAGACCACTGAAAAGAGATTGGCCCCATCCACTTGACACTCACCCCTCAGATATTTGTACACATTGATCAGATCTTTCAGTCTTCTCCAGACTAAACAGCCCCAGGGCTCTCAGTTTCTCTTCATAGGAGATATGCTCAAGTCCTTCAGTCTCTTTCCAGCATGTCCCTGGGGAGCCCAAAATTTGACACAGTATTCCAGCTGTGGTCTCTTTAGGGCAGAGTAGAAAGGGAGAAGAATATCCCTATACCTGCTGGATACACATTTTTCCTGATGCACCCCAGTAGGCCATTGGCTCTCTTGGCCAGAAAGCCACATTGCTGTCCCATGGAGAACTTTCTGTCCACCAGGACTCCAAGGTCTTTCTCCACAGAGCTGCTTTGCAGCAGGGCAGCCCCCAATGTGTACTGGTGTCTGTTGTTATTCCTCCCTGTGGAATGTGAAATAATGAGGTGTCTGGCCTTGGTTCACACAGTTGAGGAGAACAATCTATGGCACACAGGATACAGGCCTCTGATTCTCATAACATGGCAACTGCCACCCACAAGGGAGTAAGAGATAGTGAAACATCTGTTTAGAGAATAACAGGTTATCATGCATATTAATGAGTGGGGTTGTGCTTGCCTGGGTTGTGTTAATGGATGAATATTTGTAGGCATGATGCTCAGTACTTGGTCCATATAAGCATGTATGTAAAGGGCAATAAAGGGCTTGTACTAATTCACATTGAATGGCATGGAGTCCCTTGGAGCATCCTTCGCTGGCGGCCCTGACACCTCCCCATATGCAGGATCCTGCACTTGTCCTTATTGAACTTCATGTGGTTAGCTTCTCTCCAGCCTCCAGCCTGTCCAGAACTCATTGGGTGGCCACACACCCACTCGTCCCCAGTTTTTGTATCATCAGTGAACTTGCTGAAAGTACACTCAATGCCCTCATCCAGGTTGCTGATAAAGATATTGAACAAAACTGGACCCATTACTGATCCCTGTGGGACACCATTGGCTACAGGCCTCCAACTTTACTCTGTGCCACTGATGACAATCCTCTGAATTCTGTTGTTGGGCCAGTTTTCAGTCCATCTGTGTTGGTGTTTTTGTTTAAGAGTGTACAGACTTTTAAAAAGGTAGTACCTCTAAAAGAAAAGTAAAATGTTGACTCTCTTACTGAAGTGGATAGGAAAATAGAAGAGTTGTATTTAAAGATGTGCATTAAAAAAAAAAAAAAGGCATACATGAATCCTTAACACCTACTGCAGATACAGGATACATGAGAATTCCCCCAAAACCTACCCCTTACCAGGCTAAACCACCAAAATTCCAGTGCTTGTTTTCTACCTGCTCATTGTCTCCTGTTAGATCCAAGCAGGCCATAAATTGCACAGCTCAAAATTCGCTGTGGCTGCAGCCTTGAAGGCTGCAAGCACCTTTACTCCCACATAGTTACCTCAGACAAGACTCCCTCCAGACATCCAAAAGGAATAGAGAAAAGAAAAAGATTTGACTTTGCTGCCCACTGTGTTGGTTTGAGCTAATTGGAGAATTTGAGTGAGAAATTAGACTATTGGCTGAGAGAGAGTTAAACACACAATGTCACTTCACCAAGTTTCACTAAGAGAAGGAAAAAAAAAATTGTTTTAAGAGATGTTCCCAAAACAAATGAGATTAGCAGAGGGCCAGTCTGCTCTGGGTCTGTGCTGGCTCTGGCCACTTTTTCCTTTGTCTCTCGGGCTTGCTGGCTGAATTCAGAGTAAAATCACTAAACCTACTAACCTTTTCTCCTACCATTAATCTCTCTGATCTTCAGCTTATCTGCAGCATCAAGAGGTGGTGAGATAAAGCTGGGAAAGGGGGGAAAACTGGTAGGGGGGTTTGGTTACCNAGAGGAGGGGGGGGGGGGGCGGGGGGGGGGGGGGGGGGGGGGGGGGGCAGGTAACTGCAAACCCGCTACACCCACTTATAAAGTGATAGCAGAATTATGGGATTGAATAACAAAATTACGATTTCCAGTGATGACCAGGCCCATCCTCTGGAGTGGGACTTCATCTCTGTGATCTTCTTAAGGGAACCTGGGACCCCTCAAATGACCACAATCTTACAGACCAATCATCTATTCTACATCTCTTGAGCTTTTCTATGAAGCTGTTATGGAAGACAGTATCAAAAGCCTTGCTGATGTCAACATATATGACATCCACAGCTGCTCCTTTATTTACCCATTTGGTCATGGTATCATAGAAGGCTATTAGGTTAGTCAAGAAACATCTGCCCTTGGTGAATCCATGTTGATTTGAATAATGTTTCCACTGTAAGGCCATATGTGCAAGACTTACAATGTCAAGCAACTGGCGTTTTCTGTTTGCACTTACTAACCTTGCAGAAGGAAGAACCTGCAAAATTCTTCAGTTGTCTCTGTATATTGACTAACAATGGGGGACATGTCAATGGAGCTGCCATCATTCAGCAATTCTATTCCTATGCCATGAGAATGACATACAGCACAATATAATGAGTGCTAAAGTCCACAGTTTTAATATTTAGAAATTTAAAGACAGGTTTCTGTAATTGTTCTCTATTAATTTACTCATATTTGGCTCAGATAATTTGTTTTACAGTTCTGATGTCTTGCTTACAAATTTGAGATGTTATTGTGCTAAGTCTGCATTTAAAATCAATGCAGCATAATTGCAGTATGCTCTTAGTTTAAAGACATTGACAAGTGAAATGTGCTATAGCAGCAATACTTGGCACAAACACAAACAATTCCATGTCCATTTCCAAACTAATTTGAAAAAAAAAAAATTACAGGATATGTTCTTAGACTTTTCAAGTTGGTTACTATGAGAAGAAAGACAAAAAACCATCAGGCTGAGCTGTCATTGTTAACCATCTTGCAACAGCATTCTGTTTAGAACACCGATGCCACTTATCTGTCCTCCAGATGCAGTTTTTCAAACACTCATCTCCAAGTGCCTGCTGCCTTATTTGTTTTAAGGTATGAAGTCTTTAGTCATGTTGAGACTTCTTAGACTGTTGTGTTTTATATTATGTGACAACTTTAGAGTTTGACACTGTCTTGCTCCTTTTTGTCATTTTTTGCAATACTAGTGTAGATAAATCAGTTGTATTTGGCATACTTATATCAATGTGTATAGAAATTTGACAACTGGTACACTGACTACTAACCAAGCATGCTGCTTAGTCTGATGAAGAGTATCTGTTCCTCCTGTAATAATAATTTAAACTAAGATGTGTTGTTATTTGATTTCTGTCACAGTCTGAAGTGATTTGGTAAATGATGTAACAGCCTCAAGTTGCACCATGGGAGGTCTATATTGGGCATGGGGAAAAAAAATCTCTTCTGAAAGAGTAGTTAGGCATCAGAACAGGCTGCACATGTGTGCTGGTTTGAGGCTAATTGGAGGTTTTTAATGACAAATTAGATTGTGGGCTGAGAAAGGAAAACATCATTTTGTCTACCCCACTCATAGGCTTGCTGAAAATGTATAAAAGTCAAAACATATATAAGACAGTGTGAGCTGTTTGAGTTGCTCTTGCTGTTGCATCTCTCCATTTCCTGCCTTCTAGCTGGATCTGTGTAACTCCACTAACCAGTTTTGTACTTCTTTACCCCCTCGGCCGATCTTACTCACTTGCCTGACACATAAGACAGATAGTTGGATAAGATTGGGTAGTGGGGGGAAGGTGATTGGAAACTCCTCTTGGGGATTCTGATCTCTGGGAGGCATATGGTGTTTCTGTATTACCTTTTTACTGTATATATCTGTAATATATTGTACATATCTGCTTGTATATTGTACAAAGCTGTAATATAAAACTTCATTTATTAATTTCCAGCTGACTGAGTTCTAGCCTGGGTTATTTCAAAGGTATGGGGCTGGGTGGATACTGCCGAACCACCACACTATGATAGGAGATCCCTAGAGATGTTAAAAAACACGTAGACATGGCACTTTGGAACATGGTTTAGTGGGCATGGTGGTGTTGGGTAGATGGTTGGACTTGATGTTTCAATGATTCCAAGTATTTGCCACTAAAGGGTGATTATTTTTTTCACTTAACTTGTTAGCATATCAGAGAAAATTTAGAGTACAAATGATGAGAACATTGCTTTATATGAAAGTGCTTGTGGATCTTTTGTGGGTAGAGTAGAAAGAGATGCAAAGGTAATTTCAAATACATAGAGGTAATGGAAGACCTCTGGAGTAGGTGCTGAGTGATCGGAGGTTACTTCTGAACTGTATCGCTGCATTTTACCTTTCAAGGCTTTAAGCTGACCTAAGTATTTATGAGTGTTCATACATCTGATAGAAAAGAAGCAAGGTTCCAATTACAGGTATAAAAAATGTGCACTAGGGTTATCATGAAAGCACTAACAGTAGATAGTAGCTTAGACAAAAGGCTGTATATTGTTCAGCTGACATCATAGTATAGCCCAACATTCTTTCAGGCATGACAGACAAACAGTGACAGATGTCAGAAAATACGTAATTTTAGGTTTGGCCTGAGTCCAAAATCAATTTGCCTAGCTATGTACCTACACACTTCCATTTAGTGCATGTGGTGAAAACTGAAGTTACTTCATCACTCTATGAATTAATTCTTTGGCTGTACAGAAGTGTGTGCATGCATATGTATTAGGACTTTAATATCAAATAGAAGTTATGCTGCTCAGCAACACAAATGATTTATCTGTAGATAAATAAGAGGTTAAAAATAGGACTGCCAAATGTATAAACTTAGAGCTAATTCAAGATGTCAGCATTTTACTACTTTTATTTGCTGCTAGAATTTATTTTTGTCTTATTTTCATTCATGTGGAAGAAAAACATCTGGCTTGTTAGTTCTAGTATCGATTGATGCCAGGAAATGTAAAATATCATTGATGTTGTGTGTTAACACTTGAGTTAAAAATAAAAGGGTTCCATCTTTATCTGAAAAAAAAAAAAAGCACCATTAATGATCTTACTGTAATTGCTAGTTTTCTTCAGTTCTCTTGCTTCTGATGTCCTCTCCAAGGGTGTAAAGCTGCTTGAAAGTTCAGGTGAAAATACCTTCATATGCACATTAATAACATCATTTTACTGTCACTTTACATTTCTATAGAACCTTTCATCATGGGACTTCAACATGCTTGCTGTAAGAATACAAGTACATAAAATACAAGTGCATAAAAGGTGGCTATGATGAGGAGAGATACTCCTTTTACAGAGTCTTATGGTAAATACAAGGGTTAATGGGTACAGGTTGCTACTGGGGAGATTCAGGCTTGATGCCAGAAATTTTTTTTCATCATTCTGACTACTAAACAAGGAAGGTGGTAGATTCCACTACTTTAGACAGTTTCAAGGCCCAGCTTGACAGAGTGCTGGGCCATCTCGTTCAAACTACAGGCTTTGATGTCGCTTCCAACCTGGCATTCTTCTATGAATCTGTGAGTCTATGAGTAGCTTCTACTGTCTGAAAAGTAAAGGTTCTTTACAATTAAGAAAAATGGGAAGTGTAATTGCAATTATGTGGCTAGGGAATTATGTAGCAAGCTGCTGGCTGTAGGTGTTAACACGTAGCGGTAGCCTCAAGAGCTAAAGCCAGAAGCTGAGAATCAGAGAACTGACTTGAAGCTAGCTTGCTGTAAATCTTGTATTATCCTGCTAAAGTTATAATTTTGCACTTGAGAAAATTGACATGCTTTAAGAAAGAAACAGAATGAACCTCTCACTGTGGAAGGGAATAATTAAGTGTATATAGAAGTTACCATGAATATGCAGTGCATGCAGGCAGCTGCTGTTGTGAAGGAGGGAACTTGACACTCTTTCTGCCTAAAAAGTCATACATGATTCTGTTTTGCAGCTTTTAAAGGTTTGCTGGGGTGTGTTAGTAAAATGGTAGCAGTGATCCAATATTGTATCAAAAGGTTTTGAGGAATATCATAAGAAATTAAAGGATTATGCACATTCTTTATTTGAGGGATGTGCACAAGGGAGAGAAAGCAGTTTTATATATGTTCATGTATGAGAAAGGAGACAAAAAATGACATACCTTTCTGATGCCATCACTGTGGTGCCCTAGTTTATTAAATTAATGAACATTTAAAAAACATGCTTGTGAATTTTTCTTCCCAGCTGCTGATGGGAAGAAAGGAATGGTTCTGGTTCTCCTGAGGAATGCAGTAAGCCTGTCTATTGCAGGGGTAGAAGCTGAAGAAGACATTTAATTGATAATTACTGGTGAAAACACGTGTCTTATCCTAACTGTGTAGGAAAGTGTCAGAGGAAGATAAAAGAAGATCCTTTAGGGCTAGCATCTGTCTTAGATGCCTAACAAAGGGTAAAATGAAATTACAAAGTGGCTAAGTGAAGTAAATGGTGGTAATGAATGTTTTGGAGACCCTTGGGATGCTTTAACAACCCAGAGACCTTTTGTCGAAAAACATATAATGAAGCAAATACACACAAAAAAGTTCTAAAATTTTGACGATGAGCAATTTTTCTTGTCACACCTGATGGTGCAGATAGACAGTTTAATATCAGACCATGGTAGTCTGAGCTGGTCTTGCAATCTAGGCTTATGTTTGGCATAGTGAAGACTAGAGTGGATGATCTTAAAGGGAGGAAATTTTCCTGTAGGATTTCATATTGGAGATCAACAGATAGTGCTCTTTCCCATTCAGAAACAGTTAAATATGGTGCATTGCAGTAAGAGTGTACTACAAGCTGCTGGGATGATGTGTTGGTTTTGCTTACAGCTGCCATATTTTCAAGCTAAAGAGTTTCATTGTCATGTCTATAAGATAAAGTTGTTTTTTTGACTTGTGTAGTTTTGCTTTGGGGAGTTTATGTATGTTTCTGGCCTTCAAGCATTCTCTGGGCACAGGAAAGAGAACAGTGACAAATCCTAATCTCAGCACTCTCTTTTGTCACAACTACTGTTTGAGTAACATTTGAATTGTGATGCTGATTTATGATGTATTAGAAAGGGTTGGCTGGATGACTTGACAACATTACTGTTGAGAGTGTGAAAGAATCACAGATTGACTGTACTTTGATATAACTCCTGCACAAGCTTATTTCTGTTTGGTGTAGAATGGCTATCCTGATGGTTCTCTGCCTTTACAAATTAGCGTTTTTTTTGCAAGATAGAATCATAGCATCATAGAATTGTTTCAGTTGGAAAAGACTTTTAAGATCATTGAGTCCAACCATTATCTAACTCTGCCAAGACTGCTCCTAAGCTATGTCCCTCAGCACCACATCTCTATATCTTTTAAATACCTCCAGGGATAGACATTCAACCATCTCCCTGGGGGGCCTATTCAGTTGATTGAAAACCCTTTCAGTGAAGAATTTTCTTCTAATATCTAACCCACGGTGATATATCTGATGGTGAAAGGGGGGAACATTCAACTACTGGTTGAATCTGTGTCTTCCTTGGGATAGACTGAGCTTCTGAAATACAAGAAGTACACTGAGGTGTTGGAGCATGTCCAGAGAAGGGCAACAAGGCTTGTGAAGGGCCTAGAGTGCATGACCTATGGAAAGCACCTGAGGGAGCTAGTGTTGTTCAGTCTGGAGAAGAGGACACTGACAAGAGACCTTATTGCCTGAAGAAATTTTGGAGCAAGGAGGGGGCCAGCCTCTTCTCCTTGGTGTCAGGCAACAGGACTAGAGGAAATGGTTGCAAGCTGTGCCAGGGGAGGTTGAGGTTGGATATTAGGAAATACTTCTTCACTGAAAAGATTATCAAACATTAGGATGGCCTGCACCAGGAATTACAATCCCTGGAGGGGTGTGCGGATTGGCACTTAAGGATATTATTTAGTGTTGATCCTTCAGTGCTAGGTTGAAGGTTGCACTAGATGATATTGCAGGTCTCTTCCAACCAAATACATTCTGTGATTCTGTAACTAAATGAAGCCTTTGCATAACTTCAGTGTTCCGCAAAGCAGAACTAGTGAACTGGATTCTGTTCCAGTAGAAGTTTGAAGACACATCGCTTATTTTCAGGGCATTTTGGGTGCTTACTGCCAACTTCTTAGGAATAACAGAGGAACAAATAGTGCTGAAAGGAAACTCAAAAAAGCTGTGGCTGCCATTTCTAGGAAAACAGACGGCTTTGGTGAATAACTTGGCCATCAGGTAAGCGGCCTGTTTCTCCTCCAACTGTGCTGCAATTCCACTGACTGCAAAAGATGTACTGAGTGTTTAATACGTAATTTATTGTTCTGTGTCAAACCAGGGAAAAAGAAAGACTGTTCTAAAGTTACTGTTATAAATTATTTTAGACTGTTTAGTTTCCTTTGTTCAAAACACTTTTCTCTTTTTCTGCAG
Source organism: Psilopogon haemacephalus (assembly GCA_013396835.1). Taxonomy (NCBI): domain Eukaryota; kingdom Metazoa; phylum Chordata; class Aves; order Piciformes; family Megalaimidae; genus Psilopogon; species Psilopogon haemacephalus. The sequence goes on along the minus strand of VWZI01011689.1, from coordinate 44,455 downwards.
TTTAGTACTGAAGTGTACAGCTAATGCACAAAAACTAAAATTCCTTTGATAAAGCCCTCTGAATCAGAAGCAAAAGATGCAATAATAAGAGTCCTAGAGATTGTTTCAAAATATCACACCTCCTATATTTGTAATTTCGTATTTTGTTCTTGTGACATGTTGCTTACTGCCTGGGTAAGGAAAGTCTTGTGTCAGATGTAGACGTGTTTGGCTCTCTTTGGGAGTAACAATACCACAAAATCTTTTGACAGAGGGTTTTTTTTTGTGTGCATGAGATGGACTCCTTTGTGAGTCTCGGGAAAAGGAGTCTCTAATTGTTTCACAATCCAGTTAATAATAATAATAATAATAATAATAATAATAATAATAATAATAATAATAATAATAATAATAATATACTGATTTTTCCTTGTTTAACACTCATATGAAAATCTGTTTCTTTTCTATACGATATATTAATTTTTAAAAATAATTGGACCAGGGATTAAAATTGTAAGCATTGAATGTTATTGTAATATTTGAGGGTTTTTTGGAGAAGAAAAACTGCTATCATGACAAAAACTTGTAATCCATATATAATGAAAATCTTGTTGCAAAGCGCTGTTAGTTACATAGCTAGGGCTTCTAAATGCAACCTTAATACAAGCTCTCGTCAGTTATATATAGAACACAGTTCATGGATAGAACAATCTGTCTTGTGACAGCTATGACTGTATTAAATGCCATACTCTGCCAGAGTATGGTATGCATTCTGCCAGCCCAGTGTGACTGTAAAATGGAAAGAATAGGATTTTTTAAAAATGCTAAGTCTGTCCTAAACCAATTGCTACTTCATGTCTCTAGATCTGAAGAGGGAGAAGTTGGTATTCAATGTTCTAGGAAGGAGGGCTTGACTCCCAGATCAACAACAGCAATATTGCTCTCGTGCCATAGATTATAGCATTCTCTTGGTGTATTGCACATTCCTGTTAATTCCATTGTTGCAAGCAGTTTGCTCAGTGACTCTAAACAGCTGAGGATACCTATTCCATAAGAAAAAATTGGAAAACATCCTTTTTAGAGAAAATTATTTTCATTATCTGGTTATTTGTTCTCAGTATCTGTGCTGTTTGTTCCTCTTTGACTGTGTGAGCCATATCCATGAAAATAACATCATTGCATTGGTATGCCATCTTTTGCTTCTATGACATCATCTGGTCCTTTTCCTGTGATGTCACGATTTCTAGAAGCTGTGAAGTTTGGTAAGTCTTGAAGAGCATCCCCCGTCTTGCATAGAAAACAAAGATAGTAACAACTTACTTGTTAAGCATGTAACTTTTGCCATGGAATGACATGCCTCTCATTCCACAAGTAAACTGAAATTTCAATGTGATCTTCACAATTGGTATGCAATCACTTTCTCTGGTACTGAATTCTATTTCAGGTTTGAATTGTCTTGGAAGAATTCAAGAACTATTTGAGTGGGAGTTCTTGATTCTGTTGTAGACCCCTGGAGTAACTACATGGGAGACATTTTGATGTAATTTTTTCTTACTTCCTTTCCTGCAAAATGGAGAGAGCTTTATTTTCCTTTGTTTCCTTGTCTGTCTAGTTGTGAGATGTCTAGCACACAGCCCATGGGTCAGATCTTCCCTAGAGAAGTATTCTGCCTGGTCTAACAGCTTCCAGAATCCAGAGTGTGCCAGTTCATTATGATTGTTTTTCCTTTCAAAGATGTAATTCCCATAGTTTATAGCCTGTCCCTGTAGCATGATCTAGAAAATTACCATCATAGAATGGTTTGTATTGGGATGGACTTTGCAGATATCTAATTCCAACCCTCTGCCATGGGTAGGGTCACCTTCAGGTTGCTCAAGGCTCCATCCAGCCTGTCTTTGAATACTTCCAAGGAGACGGCATGTACAGCTTCTCTGGGCAGCCATTTCCAGTGTCTCACCATCCTCAAAGTAATGAATTTTGTCCTAGTATCTTTTATAAATCTACCCTCTTTAACTTTGAAACCATCATCCTATCACTGCACTCCCTGATAAAGAGTCCCTCTCCATCTTTTCTATGGGCCCTCTAAATACTGGACAGCTGCTATAATATATCTCTGGCTTATTTTTCTCTCCAGGATAAAAAGCCCTAACTTTCAGTGTGTTCTCATAGGGAAGATGCTTCAGCCCTTTGATCATCTTCATGGTCCTCCTCTGGACTCACTTGAGTAGGTCTATGTCTTTCTTACACTGGGCCTCAGAGCTGCAATTGTACTCTTTGGGGTCTCATGAGAGTGGAGAAGAAGGAGAGAGTCACCTCCCTTGACCTGGTGGTGAAACTTCTCTTGATGCAGCACAGGATGTGATTGGTTTTCTAGGTTGCAAGCACATATTGCTGGCTCATATTAAGTTTTTCATCCACCAACATCCTTCTCTGCAGGGTTGCTCTCAGTCAGTTCATCACCATGACTGTGCCGTCATTGGGGATTGCCCTGATGCCAGTGACGGGAGTAGGAGAGTAGGAGTTAAAGAGAAGTGAACTGAGCCAATACCCAAGAGTCAAAAAGAACAAACTGTTTCTACATTGGCTTTTTATACCTCTTAGCAAACCAATGAATGATATAGATTTTACCATTATTATTTTTTTACAACCGATGGTTTGATTTAGTTAGACTGTGCACTGAACTTTCAGAAAAGTACCAATTTATCTTATTAGAATATTCCAATAAGTCTTAAACTATCACAATCTACCCCTTCCATGTTATTTACCATTTTGCATAAAACTATCTGTCTAATCTAAAGGAGTATTTACAATGATGAATAGTAAAGTCTATATTTTCGGTTTATTCTTCATTCAGGGTAACACAGATGTAGGTGATTCAAAAGCTCAGAAAACAGGAAACAGTTGTCTCTTCACAGATGATATGAAAACTGGGACTCCCAGGTTGACATAGGGTTTGTACTCATGTCCTGTGGATTCCTTGTGGATTCTTCCTTTGGATGCCACTCTATACCTAACATCTTGCATTACACCCTCTCAATTTGAACTATCTCAGCTAAAGTTAGATTTCTTGTGGAACACATTGAATTTCACCATTCTCTTGCATTACCCAGGACCTTCAGCAGAAACCACCCCTCAAATAGGCTTCCTTTTATTCCAAAGGAGAAAATACCCAAACAGTTTTTCCTAACGGATTCCTAACGGGAATTTTATCACTACTTTTTCAACAGGTCTGATTGTGCAGGTCCTGTTCTGTTTACAGAACCTCTACTGTTTACCAACCAGTTTGCTTGTACTAAATGTTTGTCCCAGTTTTTTTTAATTCTGCCACACCATGGCTTTTAGGGTGCTTTTTAGCAAACCACTGCATCATTCAGTCTTTCCTAAAGCTGTTGCATAGTAGGGAATGTGGTAAATCCACTCAATACTATACTCTTTGGCCCAGTTATTTACAAAATTGTTTTTGAAAGGAGTTCCATTGTCTGATTTGATTATCTCTGGAGTTCCTGCACGATTTGTCTTTCCAGACCAAGAATAGTGTTATGTGCAGTAGCATGTGGACCTGGATAGATTTTTACCATCCAATGCTTGCCTCTACTATAGTTAGCACATATTGTTTGCCAGAACAAGGTAGCGATGTAATCAATCTGCCACACTTCACCATATTCGTACTTTGACCATCGTTCACCATACCATAAATGCTTGATTTGCTTAGCCTGCTTAATAGCAGCACAAATGTCACAGTCATATACTACTTGTGTCCATAGATTTCTCAATTGATCTGTCACATACCCACTGGTAAGTTGCATCTCTAACTTGATGTCCAGACAGCCTCAGTGTTTCTAGTCAAGGTCAAGAACACAGTTTGTATTGACTTGAGAAATCCTAGCAGCTAGATCTGCTTAATGGTTGTGTTGGTGTTCCTCAGCACCTCAGCTCTTAGGCTTATGTGCGTCTATATGTTGCACTTTCACTGGAATTTTCTCAAGAAGAGCATCAATATCTTGCCACAGAGCAGCACACCAAATACGCTTTCCTTTCCTCTGCCAACCATTCCTTTTCCAGTCCTTCAGCCAACCCCACTAAGTATTGGCTACCATCCATGGATTGCTGTAGAGGTAAAGGATAAGCCCATTTTCATGTTCAGCTACATCAAGAGCAGCTTTTACCTCTGCAAATTGGTTAGATTCACCTTCTCCATCTCGTTTCAGTAACTTCTTGCAGGACTCCAAACTGCAGAATTTCACCTTTGCTTATTTCCAACAAGATGACAGGAGCCATCTGTAAACAAAGCATAGATCTTTTCCTCATCAGAGAGATCACCATAAGGAGAAGTTTCCTCAGCACAAATTCCTCTCTCCTCTGGAGGTTTTGTACAGTTTGTGCCTTCTGGCCAGTTGGTGATCACTTCCACTAGACCAGGTCAATCGAGATTTCCCTTTCATGCTTGTTGACTTATCAAAGCCATCCACTTAGACCAGTAGCATGATGTGGTGATTGCATCTGTAGCATGATGTGGTGATAAACCTTTACCTTTGAACATCAAATTCAGGACCAGTAATCCAGGAGCTAAAATAAGTTGTGACTCAGTTCCAATTACTTCAGAAGCTGCTTTTACTCCTTCATAAGATGCTACTATTTGTTTCTCTGTAGAAATGTAATTTGCTTCTGAAGCTCTGTATCCACGACTCCAGAAACTAAGTGCTCGGCTTGCAAGCTGCAAGGCAGCAGCATCAGCACCAGCTAGGTATCTTTCATGCTTTTTGGAATGCATCGAGTGCAGCATGTGAGCAAAGGGGCATGGTGAGACAGCTGGGAGTACGTGGCCATTGGTGCAGACAGGCAAACAGACACAGGGTGAGCAAAGAGTGATTGTGTGTGCTCCAGAGGGAGTGTGGTAGCTGGCTACTGCCTATTGGGCAGGGTGCTGAGTACAAGGTAAGTTCACTTGTCAGACTGACCAGCTCCAGTGTAGTAAGTATGTATTGGGAGGGTGATGCCATGGCAAAAAAGGTGGACAAAGGGCTTCTTCTGAGTTGGCTCAGTAGTTTGCATGGGCAGGACATGAGATGTTGTAGTTTACTGAAGAGGTGACGGTAGCTACTCAGAGGAGGAAGGCTGTGCTCTTGGCACCCAGCAAAATGGATATTGGTATCCAGGCTACAGGCTGTAGTAACCCTGAGGAGCAGAGTCAATGGCAACAATTCTCTTCTCGATGAAACAATCACTGATTGTGAGCAAGGACAAGGGCTCATGAAGGCCAGAAGTGCCACCAAGATTGACTTGCCTCAGGTCGGCCATCAAAACTGACCCTGAAAATAAAAATTGAAGGGTTATTGTTGTAAGTGACTCCCTGCTGAGGGAAGCAGAGAGCTCAGTATGCAGACCAAACCTGCTTCATAGAAAAGTCTGCTGTCTCCCTGGTGCCTGCCTAAAGGAAGTTGTAGGTAAACTTCCCACTCTTGTGAGTCCTTAATTGTCCAAGACAGGAATTATGAAACTAGAATTCTTTTTATTTTCTAAAAAAACCCACCCCCAAACTATATACAGAAGTAGTTAAGGTTTATTTACAGGCTGTAATTCGGTTGGGGAAAACTTCACAAGGATACTTATGGGCAAATATAGTGATTTAGGAAAGTCAGAAAATGGAAAAGGCTAAGCTACAACACAGCTTTACCCCACTTACAAATCAGGCTGAGCAGAGAATTTAAGAGAACAGCAGACTTTACTCATGGAGGTGAGCTAGGAAATTGGAGATGATCCCTGGTGAATTTCTCTGCTCAGCAGCCTCTGAAGCTGCAAGCAATATCCGATCATGCGGATCTACGTGGCAAAAGTCCAAGGTGAGTGGGGAAAAACTCCAAAGTCAGAAGTGTCTCTGGCACAGCTTCCACAAGGCAAATTTGTGGAGTGGCACTGCCTTGGCAGCACTGGGAAGAAGCCAAACTGCTGGTGTGCTGCCCCTCTTGGGCAGCAAGCAGGAAGTCAGGCTGCACAGTGTGATCTGAGAGAAGCCAGGTCCAGGTGCCACTGGCAACTCTATCTCAAATGGACCTAAGGACCTGCAGAACTTGCAGATTGTTGGGGGAGTGGGGCAGACTGCACAAGAATGATGCTGCAGCAGAACTGCACAGAATGGTTCAAAACTAGGAGGTGTGCAAAAGTGGGAGCCGTGCAAAAGTGGGAGCCATGCAAAAGCAGGAACACTGTAAAGGTGGGAACCCCATGCCTTGTTCCTCACTCTATTTATGATTTTTCCTAGACAATGCGTCCACTTGCCATATATACTGTTCAAGAAGATTCCAGCCAGTTCCAGCGTAGGCTTCCACATGAGTCAGTACACTTGTGGAAAAGGTGCCTTTTGCTGTTCCACTTCAAGCCTACAAGGAGGTGAAAGCAGTTTTTCATGCCTTCTTCTTCCCTCATTCAAACCTCCAGAGATGGGGGAATGAGGAGGAAGAAGGAATTTAGAGTGCCCCACAACACATAAATACTGAGGGAACTGGCAGATGAGGTTGCTAAACACCATCTATTATATTCCAAAAGTCATGGCAGTCCAGTGAAGTCCCTACAGATTGGAAAAGGGGAAACATAACTCCCATTTTCAAAAAAGGAGAGAAGGAAGAGCCAGGGAACTATAGGCCAGTCAGTCTCACCTCTGTACCTGGTAAGTGCATGGAGCAGATCCTCCTGGAAGCACTGCTGAGGCAGAAGAATAACAAAGAGGTAATTGGGTTCAACCAACACAGCTTCACCAAGGGCAAATTGTGCCTGTCAAATCTGGTGGCCTTCTATAAAAAGGTCTCAACATTAATGGATGAGGGACAAGCAACTGACATCACCTACCTGGACCTGAGCAAAGCCTTCAACACTGTCCTGCACAACATCCTAGTCTCCAAACTGATAAAATAAGGGTTCGATGGATGGACAACTCAGTGGATTAAAATCTGCCTTGACAGCTGCATCCAAAGAGCAACTGTCAATGGGTCTATGTCCAAGTGGACACCAGTGACAAGTGGAGTCCCTCAAGGATCAGTACTGAGACCAGTCTTGTTCAATGTCTTCACTGATGACATGGACAGTGGCATTGAGTGCACCCTCAGCAAATTTGCCAATGACACCAAGCTATGTAGTGCAGCTGACATGCTGGAGCAAAAGGATGCCATCCAGAGGGACCATGACAAGCTAGAGAGGTGGGCCAAGCCAATCTCATGAAGTTCAACAAGACCAAGTGCAAGGTGTTGCACCTGGTTTGGGGCAATCTCAAGCACCGATATAGGCTGGGAAATGATTGGCTTGAGAGCAGCCCTGAGGAGAGAGACTTGGGGGTGCTAGTGGACAAGAAGCTCAACATAAGCCTTCTGTGTGTACTTGCAGCTCAGAAAACCAATCAGATCCTGGGCTGCTGGAACTGTGGCCAGCAGGTTGAGGGAGGTGATTCTCCCCCTCTACTCCACCCTGGTGAGACCCCATCTGGAGTATGGCGTCCAGTTCTGGAGCCGCTATTACAAGAGGGATGTGGACATGCTGGAGTGTGTCCAGCAAAGAGCCACAAGGATGATCAGAGGGCTGGAGCACCTCTTCTATGAAGATAAACTGAGAGAATTGGGGCTGTTCAGTCCAGAGAAGAGAAGGCTCAGAGGAGACCTTATTGTGGCCTTTCAATATCTGAAGGGGACCTACAGGAAAGCTGGTGAGGGACTTCTTAGGGTGTCACATAGTGCTAGGACTAGGGGGAATGGAGCAAAACTAGAACTGAGTGGATTCAGATTGGATGTTAGGAAGAAGTTCTTCACCATGGGAGTGGTGAGACACTGGAACAGGTTGCCCAGGTAGGTGGTGGAAGCCCCATGCCTGGAGGTGTTTAAGGCCAAGCTGGATGGGGCTCTGAGCAACCTGATGTAGTGTGAGGTGTCCCTGTCCATGGCAAGGGGATTGGAACTAGATCATCCTTGAGGTCCCTTCCAGCCCTGACAATTTTATGATTCTAAGTGGTCTTCCACATATCTGTGTCTGCCATAGGCTCCAAGTTGGGCCATTCTCACTTGCATCTGTATATAGAATATTTTTAATATGCGGACCACTTTAGACAGGTCCTAAACCCATTGCTTTATTTGAATGAAGGCTGCTTGTTGCTCAGGTCCCCACTCAAAGTTGTTTCTCTTATGAGTCACATCATACAAAAGTTGAACAATCTGACTGAATCTAGGAATATATAGTCTCCAGAATCCCACTGCACTGAAGATAAAGTGTCCTTTTTAATTCATGGAAATTGCTGTGGTTGCGACTTTGTTTATCACATCCCATAGAATATCACAGCAATCATCTTGCCATCTTACTCCCATAAATTGGATTTTTCTAGCAGATTTTTTTTGCCTTGTCTGTGGCAGAGCAGGGCACTGGCCCCACCGGAGCTTGAAATGAGGTGTGAACTGTGGTGGGGCAGAGCGCTGCCCCACCGGAGGTTTGAATGGGGTGTGAACTTTGACAGGGCACACCTCAGTCCACTGCCCCACCAGAGATGTGAATGGGGCAGGAAACGGTCTTCCTCCCTCCCCACCTCTGACACCTGAGGCTTAGTACAATAGGTGTAAAGTGCCTTCTCCCACCCTCCGTGGGCTTGAACAGGGAGGCAACAAATCACCTCAATATATATATGGCAGCTGGACAGACTGGAGCAGGACTTGCTCGGACCTTCACTGGGACCTGCACTCAGACCTGCACCGGGACCTGAATGGACCTCAACACGGACCTGGAGACGCAAACCTCGCACGGACTTTGAGCCGGACCTTGAGGAGCATTCTGGCTTCTTGCTGCAGGACCTGCCTCTAACGGTAAACTGCAGCCATTCATGGGAATACTGTGGAGCACCTCTGGCTTTCCCCTGCCTTGCTTCATGATCGTGGCTTTGTGAAAGCTGTGCCTACAGCGATCTTGGACTTTGGCAGGCACTGGCCTCCGGACACTGCCGCGAAAGAGACAGTCTCCCATCTGTAAGTAGGGCAAAGCTGTTTCATGCCCAAACCTTTCCATTTTTCTGATTTTTCCTGAATTACAAGACAAAGCATCCTTGTGAAGACTTTTCCCGACCGAATTAGAACCCAAACTTAAACTAATTTACACACAGATTGTGGGTGGGGCTTTTGGAAATTATAAAAGCTACATAATTTATAATTCCTGCCTCTTTAATCGCCCCCAATCAATACATGTCTATATGGCAAAACCTGTCTTCAAAAGAATGTCAATTCTTTTGCTGCCTTTCTTGAAAACTTTATCAGCAGTTTTACCCCACAGGATGACGTCTTCAATGAATTGCAGATATTTTGGAGCTTTACCTTTCTCCAGTGCATTATGGATCACTGAATGACAAATTATTGCACCATGTTTCCATCTCTGAGGTAGCTGATTAAATCTGTACTGGACTCCTCTCCAGGTGAAAGCAAACTGAGGCCTGCATTCCTCTGCTATGGGAATAGATAAGAAAGCATTAGCAATGTCTATGGTGGCATATTGTTTATAGCCTCTTTTGATTCCAGCTCATACTGGACTTCTAGAATATCTGGTACAGCTGAACTCATGGGCAGCATCACCTCATTCAGGACATGGAAGTTGACTGTCGAACACCAGTCTCCGTTTGATTTTCACAGAAGCCAAATTGGACTGTTGAAGGGTGAATGAGCATTGCTGATGACATTTTGACTTTCCAGTTGATGAATCAACTTATGAATGGGCACCAAAGAGTCACAGATCTGTATTGTCTGTGATGCAATTTGAGAAGCACTTGGCAGTTTGCTGTGCTCTTGTCAGACCCCACCTGGAGTACAGTGTGCAGTTCTGGAGCCCCCTCCACAAGAAGGACATGGAACTGTTGGAGCAAGTCCAGAGGAGGGCCACAAAGATGATCAGAGGGCTGGAACACCTCTGCTATGAGGACAGGCTGAGAGAGTTGGGGCTCTTCAGCCTGGAGAAGAGAAGGCTTCCAGGAGACCTTATAGTAGCCTTCCAATATCTGAAAGGGGCCTACAGGAAGGTTTGGGAGGGACTATTCACAAGGTCTTTTATGATAGGGCGAGGGGTAATGGGTTTAAACTGTCAGAGGGGAGATTTAAATGGGATGTTAGGAGAAAGTTCTTTACAGTGAGGGTGGTGAGACACTGGAACGGGTTGCCTAGGGAGGTTGTGGCTGCTCTCTCCCTGGAGGTGTTCAAGGCCAGGTTGGATGAGGCCTTGAGCAACCTGTTCTAGTGGGAGGTGTCCCTGCAGATGGTGGGGGGCTGGAAGTGGATGATCTTTGAGATCCCTTCCAACCTAAACCGTTCTATGACTTGTGACCTTTGGAAATGCCCTTGTCTCAAAAATCAATTCTCAGAAAGCAAGCTGTATCTGTACCAGTTACAGTGATACGTTTCTTCCACTCCTTCCCAGTTAGACTTATTTCAGCCTGCAACTTAGTTAACTCTTGAGATCCACCAGTGATTCCTGAAATAGTTGTATACTCTGTCCCTTTACAATTTGATAGTAATGGGATACACTGTACACCTGTGTCAGTCAAGGCCCTGTACTTATGAAGTGGTATGCCACCTAACCAGTACATCCCAATAGATTCTGTTATCTCCATCATCCCCCTCCTCCTCCTGGCTGGAGGCAGTGCCCCCCTTATGCTGAGCGTAGCATGTAGGTGCACACAGTGCTTAGTTTTATTGTGGGAACAATTGCAGCTGTTTGAACAATTGCAGTTGTTCTGGGAAACTGAGGTAGTGACAGCTACCTTTCTGGCATTGTTTCCTCTGCTTCTGCCACTCTGCAGTTCCTACACTCTTCTCATCTTCTCAAAAGAACTGGAGTAGGTTGACCATCCCCCTTATTCGTGTTCTCACAATATTGGTCATGCAGGATTATCCAAGAGACCCATGTGATTGCTGATGTCTAGGTAGAATTTGCCTCCTAGGCCAAAATAGCCTTCTGGGAAGTGAACGGCTGTTTCTGATGGCAGAGACATTTATCTATTTAGAAGGTGAAGGAATGGTGTCTTTCTCTTTGCCAACCTGGTTATGGAGGTTTTAATATCCCTTCATCTTTTTCATGCCATGCTTTATCTCTGTAGCCAGAGTTTTTATGGCAGAAATTATTGAAGTATGTGACAGATTGTCTTTCAGCTGTGTCATTTGGTGTAAATTCACCAAGAGTAGGAAGCCTTCCATCATTGGTGGTTTTTTGTGTTTTTTTTCCCACAAATCTTCTTGCCAAGATATTAGCATAGGATGGAGCTTAATAAGCTTCTTTGAAAAAGCCTGTTCCAACTGGAATTTCATCAGGGTTCTGTGTACTTTAATCTTCATAAAGTATTTCCTTCACAGGAAACTCCCTCAAAAGTTAGATTCTCTGCTCAATTGTGAACCGCTGCGAAGGGGTCCAAGGTAAATCATCTCTGAAAGGGTGTAGTGGGTTTGCAGTGACCTGCCCTCCCCACCTTTTGGAACCCCGGCTAAAACTCAGAAAAACACACTGGAAGTTAATAAATGAAGCTTTATATTTACAGCAATGCAAATATACAAGCAAATATTTACAAGATATAACAGATATTTACAGAAATATACAGTAAAAAAGGAATACAGACACCACACCCCTCCTGGAGACCAAAATCCCCAAGAGAGGAAAACCAAAACCCCTGCCACCTTTCCCCCCTTTCCCCCAGCTTTATCTCACCACTTGATGATGCTGCAGATAAGCTGAAGATCGGTCAGAAAGATTAGTGGCAGGAAGGAATGAATGGTTTTGGTGATTTTACTCTGAATTAGTTCAAAGACAGAGAGGCAAAGGAAAGAAACTGCCGGAGCCAGCAAGGACCCAAGCCAGACTGACCCTCTGCAAGCACACTGGCTTATCTGGATGTTTTGGGAACATTTCCCAAAACAACCTTCTTTTCTCTGTCTCAGTGAAACTGGGTGAAGTGACATGGTATGTTTAACTCTCTCTCTCAGGCAATAGTCTAATTTCTCACTCAAATTCTCCAATTAGCTCAAACCAACACAAAGGGTACCTCAGTAATACAACCAACAAGAGGAGTGTCCACAGGACGACCTTCCCAAGAGAGCTTGCTATGTATTTGTCAGTTTTACTTTTGAGTGGCCCTATTTGTTTTGCAGACTTGTCTCCTACCTCTAGAACACTGGCACCTGTATCATGGCATCTTCCTAATCAGCTCAAAATTTGTTCTGACTCTTTCTGGTATTCTTTCCTCATCTGCCTGACCTCTTTCCTAGGCTCTTTAGAACTCTAAATATCTTCCTCATCATCTGCATCTTCTTCCACTGAGTTTGGAATGAAAATTTACCTAGGGAGATTCTCAAAGTCCTCAGAACCTTCATCCTTTTTAACATGTGCCTTCAAATAGGCTTTCCCCTTGTCCTCATCACTATATTGTGGCTTCAATACCTTAGCAATGTCCCTAAGGCTAACTTCCTCATCCTCCTCCTCTGTCTCATCTGGTTTGACAGATGTGCCAAGCCCATCCTTTCTACTAAGAATCACTGTCTCTTGGAGTTATATCTTTTGCCTTTTGTTTTTCTGGAGCTAGGAAAACTGTGGTTTTAGAAATACCCTCCAAGGGATCGCCAACACAGGTTTATCTGTTTTCTGCTTTGTCCTTCTCAGTGGAGGAACATGAGCAGCTTTAGCAACAGCAGAGACTGGGGTAGCATCAGCCTTAACCACAGCCACAGCCAGACTGGCAGAAACAGACTCAGTTTGGCAGTCTGCAGCCTTAGAAGGAGTGGGCGAGTCTTGGGTATGCCCCGCCGTATTTGATGAACTTGTTTCCATTCCAGCTGCTGTGGGCGGAAATTCCCCTGCCTTACTCATAACGGTCACAGCAGCCGGACACGGCTGTGCCTCCTCAGTGGCGGATGTGAGCGTCATGCACAGCCAGGCTGCCTCCTCTCTTCACCTGCAGAGGAGGATCTGCTGGCACTGCTTACCACAGGAATTAGGTAGCTGCTGGCTGAAACAGCCTCGTGCCCCCTCACGGAGCTCTGAGCAGTTGCGACCATCCCCTCTCTGTATCTCACTCGACTGAGAGCCTCTACTCCTCTGCCTTCTGCGAGGAGAGGAATGCATTCTTAAAGCAGCAGTATGTGATTTTTTTCCACCCACAAAACTATAGTCAGCCCTATTATTGCAATTGCAAAGACCAGATTTAAGCATAAAAGGCATATAGTGTTGCTACATTTAAAGTCAAATCTTCCAGCTGCTCCACAAAATGTCCTGCACTTACAGGGAAAACCAGGTCAATTAACTCTCATGGGAGACTAGGGATGGCATTATTATAATTTTTATAGCCCATGAAACCAAAACAGTAATTATCCAGCTTTGTGAAAATGGATTTCACTCCTTTCCCTAACATCCTTATAATAGGCCAGCAAATTTGCTGACACATAGATGAAACAATCAATTTATAAAATATCCATAATATAGCTGGATATATTAGATGCTGGAAAACCCAAAATAGCTTTATCTTGGGGCTGTTTAGTCTGGAGAAGAGAAGATTGAGAGGAGATCTCATCAACAGCTGTAAATATCCCAGGAGTGGGTGTCAAGTGGATGGAGCCAGTCTCTTTTCAGTGGTCTGCTGCAATAAGACAAGGAGCAACAGCTACAAACTCACCTCAGCATGAGTAGAAGCTTCTTTATAGTGAGGGTGACGGAGCACTGGGACAGGCTGCCCAGTGAGGTTGTGGAGTCTCCTTCTCTGGAGACTTTCAAAACCCATCTGGATACATTCCTTCATGAACTAACCTAGGTGATCCTTCGTGGCAGCGGGGTTGGACTTGATCTCTGGAGGTCCCTTCCAAACTCTAAGGTTCTGTGATTCTGTGGTCTTAGCTTCTGGAATTGATTCGTAATAAATCAGTTAATATAGCTCCATGTTGTGCACCAAAAATTAAATGCGGTGGGTTGGGAACTTCCCCACACCCAAAATTAAAATTTACCAGACCATCTCAGATGGCTTGGATGCAAGATAAAGCTATTTTTAAAGCAAAGCTAAATTTACAAGCATATATACAAAATATATTTACATGTATTTACAATTATATAGAATTTTAAAATAATACAGAAATCAGATCTTAACCCCAGACAAAAAAAAAAAAAAAAAAAAAAAAGCCCAGAAGGAGCCAATGCTACCCTCTCTCTCCCCAGATAGAAAACCAGCAAGACTTACATGTTATCTGGAAAATGTTTGTGTAGGAGTTAGAGAGAAGCAAACAGAACCAATGCTAAAGAGTCAAGAAGAATGAATTGTTTATACATTGGCTTTTTATACCTCTTAGCAAACCAATAAATGATATGGACTTTATCATTATTATTCTTTTATAATCGATGATCTAATTTAGTTAGATTCTTCACTGAACTTTCAGGAAAGTACCAATTTCTCTTATTAGAATATTCCAATACGCCTTGAACTGTCACATTTATCAAACAGAAAGTAAAGCTGTAAATGCATACAACTTAGGCCTGGGCAAAACTGTGCATGTGTTCTCTGAGCACTAGGTGACTTCCCATGTTTCAGGTTATTGCGCACCTCAGGTGCACTCAGCAAACACAGAGCTGCCTGGACCTGAGGCATAGTAGTGTGGCAGCACGGATAGCATGTGGATTAGTAGTCTTGTGGAAGTGTCTTCTGTTACACCTCTTTTAGATATATTATTGTTTCTGTCAGGAGTAACTTCAAAATGAGAAATGGGGTGCAGATGATTGGTACAAATGGGAAAAGAAGCAAGCTTAGTGTTCAGGTTAGTGCATCATCTACAATTCTACTTGTCCTAATTTGGAAACAGGTGGTTTCTGTCATGAGAGAATGTAACTGCATGAATACTAGGGTTAAGGCAGCTGTTAATATTGGTGCAGAATTTAGTGATTCTAAGCTAACAGTAATGATAGAGGTATAGCCTGATGTTACCATGAAATTCTGCAAAGATGTGATTACTGTAGGTAGAGTGCTTCCATTAGCACCTCCTTGTGCCTTGTGTGTTCTCCTATATGCATGTGATTGGTGAGGACACTTCTTTAAATGCTTAGTTCTGAGATACGGAACTTGAATGCACTGCTGTCTGTCCAGCACAAGTATGCTCCTTCTTCTCTGTAAATACAATTTTAGTATATGTTTGGGATGATAGACTGAAGTTCTTCAGAAGTAGATGTTGAATTACTTCCATTTTGTTTTTTTTCCACTTTCTTTCATCCACCTTCTTTTTTACCTCTAAGATATGAAAACAGTAGGAGTAGCATGGTTGTTTATACTTTTTACTGCTTGCAGTGAAAGTGGATTCCATGCAGCTGGCTGTGTTTCAGGCAGACAGCTGTTGGCAGTTGTGACAAAAAATGTAACCATTGCCACCTGTAACATCTATGAATTTTGCAAAAATCTTTGTAATTGTGTTCATGAACTCCTTGCAGGTTAGAATTCCAAAGTTGGGGAAATAATCAGCTATAAAAGCTACAGATTCCATACACAACTTTTATTTCTTTTTAACAGGAATGCCATCTGGGGCTTTTTTTCCAGCTTCACTTTTTTGCAGATTTTGGTGCCATAGAATGCTGAGGAGAGAGAACCATATTTGCATAGCATTATAAAATAAGTTTGTTTGGTTGTTGTTGTTGTTGTTTTGTTTGAGGGCTTTTTATTGGCATTTGTTGCAGATAGTGTTAAAGTGACTGATAACAATAGTTTTCAGTGTGTTTTGCCTTTTTCCCTTACCAGGTTAGAAATTCTTATTTAACATTATCTGTGTGTAATCATAGAAATAAGGTTTTGCACTATGTCTCTGTGGGGTGAGGGACTTTTTTGATAGTTAATGTATAATTTCTAATGAAATTTCAGTGTAAGGAAACAACCTAAAAACTTTTGCCTCTACAAAAGTGCTCCTACTGTGTATTTACCTATCAAAAATATGGAATATTTCAGTAATTTTGGCAAGAGAACCTAACATTAAATATAACTGAAAAAGTTAGATAGGAGTTTCCATTTCACAGATTTATGTGATTACAATTACCTAAGAAGTTTATCATCAGACAAAGAATTTATGTAGAAATTCACTACAGGGTCTAGTTGATTTCCAGTGAATCTGATGTAGCTAAAGTGTGTACTCCAGATGGGCACAGCTACATTGGGAGTGTTACTCCTTTTCCTTTTTAGCATTATCAAGTGCCTGTTGCAGAAGTGGGTAACATAAAAATTATTAATATTATGTAAATGAAGCTTATTTTCTGTATTAACAATTGGGTTTTGATGACAAAAAGAAATTTAAGTGATAAGATAGAAACGATTCTATTGTGTGTGGTTAGAAAGAATCTTACATTTTAGTCATCTGCTTTATGATGTCTTTAAAATTATATTATTTATGCATTTGTGAGGTTAAATTAAACATTTTTAATTCTTCCTCTAGTAATTAGAGGAAGTATCACATTGTTTTTCCTTACAGTGGTCATTTTGTCTTTGTTGTTGCTACATCATTCAGCTTCAGTATTTAAAAATTAAAGATTTCATGAATGAGAAAGATTTCATAATGAGAAAAAAATTCTAACTGTTTCCAGAATAAGGATAGGATTAGAGGAAACAGTGGATGGAGGGGTAAAACAAATAGGTTGCTGTGAGAAGCGATATAGTTCAGGTGTGAGTAGGCTGCTTTTCAAAACTTCCGTATTTGGAAAAAGCTGACGCTACTTTGCCTTACAGAGAACATAAAACATGAGGGAAACTATCTGTGGTGTGTCACTCTGTTACAACTAAGGGGAAATTAGGTGAGAAATTTATTTAAAATATATTTATTAATTTATAAATTGGCTCTGCATCACTTGTAACATGATACACATTTTATAAAGGTTTAGTAGCTCAGTTGTGGGTTATAATCACAATAGTAATGGTTATAGATAGTTTGAGAACAGTATTTGGAAAAGATAAATCCAAAAGCAGCAATAGTACCCCACTTACAAAAGGAAGGAACTTCTTGGAGACTTAGGAATCTATCAGATACAATGCTGTTTGCTGATTGTGAGAATTCCTCTTTTTGTCCCTTTCTATCTGATAGTTCTCCTGAACTGCTACAACTGCTAGTCCACATGTGTGGGAAGAGAAAACTCAAGTCAAAGAGCTTGCCCTCTCTGCAACTGTTCCATTTTTATAAAACCAAGTCTAATTTTGTCACATGTCACCAGGAGAGCATTTCCAAAGACAGACAATAGAAATGCCCAGACTTGTCCCAGCACGGGGTCTGTGTGCCTGGCAGGGCATGTGGCATGGGGGCTCATATGAGTTTACTGACTCACAGCCCTGGGTGGGGGGAGGTGTCTCTACCCTGGTTCACTTCATCCCAGCCTCTCTGCTTCCCCCCACCCCAGCTTTGCTGGGGTAAAGGGAAGAGGTGAGAGAGGTGATTTGTATGTACACACACAAAATGGTTTTCATTGGAAAACACCTTTAAGATCATAAAGTCCAATTATTAGCTAACTCTGCCAAGTCTAAACCATGACCCTCAGCACTGCATCTCTGCTTCTTTTAAACACCTCTGTGGTGGTTTAGCAGTTACCTGCCCCCCACCTTTTGAAATAACCCAGGCTAGACTCAGACTGTCTGGAAGTTAATAAATGAAGCTTTATATTTACAGCAATGCACAATATACAAGCAGATATTTACAATGTATAACAGATATTTACAGATATATACAGTGAAAAAGTAATACAGAAACACCACCCCCCCTCCCAGAGATCAAAATCCCTAAGAAGGGTTTTCCAGCCACCCCTACCACCTCTCCCCCCTTCCGTAATCTTATCTCACCATCTGTTGATGAAGCAGGTAGGCGGAGGTAGATTGGCCAGCGGGGTTAGCAGTAGGAACAAAGTTAGTAGAATTATTGACAATCACTACAAAAGGCAGAGAAAAAGGAACCATGCAAGGAGCAGCTACAGCCAGAGAGGTCTGAAACTGTCTCCCCTATCTATATTTGGGTTTCAATTCTTAAAGCAATTTTTTTTTCTTTCTCAGTTAGAGCTCTGGGTGAAATGACATAATGTGTTTTCGTCTCACAGCCAATAGTCTAATTTCTCCAATTAGTTCAAACCAGCACAGGATTGAACTAAGGATGGAGATTCAACCAACCTCCCTGGAGACCCTATCCCAGTCTTTGAGAATCCTTTCAGTGAAGAATTTTCTTCTAATATCAAACCTAAACATCCCCTGATGCAACTTGAGGCCATTTTTTCTAGTCCTGTCACTTTTTACTAGGGAAAAGAGACCAACACCCACCTCACTACCACCTCCTTTCGGGGGGTTGTAGAGAGTGAGGAGGTCTTTCCTCAGCCTCAGGGAACAATCTCTGTTTTGTCAGATGCTCCTCACAAGACCTGTTCTTCAAACACTTCGTCAGTTTTGTTGTCTCTCCTTGGACATGCTTCAATGCCTTTCTTGTAGTTTGGGCCCCAAAACTGAACCCCACATTCAAGGTGTAGCCTCACCATTGCTGAGTCCAGGAGGACTGCCCTTTCTCTGCTGGTCACACTGTTCCTGATACAGGCTGGTGTGCTGGTTTGAGTCTAAATGGAATATTTTAATGACAGAAATTCGATCATTGGTTTTAAAAAGAAAGCAATGGTGAAGACTCTGTAATTCATTGGTTTGCTAAAAGGGATAAAAAGCCAAAAGGTAAACAATTTGTCCCACTCTGTTCTGCAATGCTGCTTCTGTTCTCTTCCTCTTCACTCCACTCTAATATTACTCCACTAAGAAATAACAACTTAAGCTTTGCTGTTTGCTTTTGTTTATCTGTCTGGGAAAGTAGAGGTAGAAAGAGCTTACAGCCCCTTCTGGGCAGTTTTCTTTGGGAGGGAGTTTCAATGTCTGTATTATTTCTAATTAGTTTCTAGTTGTAAATACTTGTAAATATTTTGTGCATATATATATGCTTGTAAATTTTGCTTTGCTATAACTTTTATCTTACTTCTATGCTGTCTGAGCTGGTCTGGTGAATTTCAATAGTGGAGTGGGGAAAGTTCCTAATGCACCACAGCCAGGATGCTGTTTGCCTTCTTGGCCACCTGGGCTCACAATGGCTCATGTGCAGCTGACTGTTGATGAATGTCCCCAGTTCTTTGTTTGCTGGGCAGCCCCTTTCACCTGGGGTTGTTGTGACCCAAGTGGAGGACGTAGAACTTGGCCTTGGCCTGTTGATCCAGCCTGTCCAAGTCTATTTGCATATGGGAGGAGCTCTCTCTGGAGAGGATCTGGATTGAATATATTAAAACACACAGAATGGAAAAATTAAAGATGCAGTATTGAGAACAATAAAGTACTTTCAATTGGTGAGTGAACTGAATGCTTACCTGTGAAATGCTACAGTGTTTTTAGAACATTTGTTTGGCTGCGTTTCCAAGGGACAGTTTACTTGTCAGGAGTGGCTGCATAGTCATCCTAGTTAGATCTGGGACGAAAGCACGTGAGTATACTGAAACAATGCTGTTCTAATAGTGGGAGAGGAGCCTAATAAACCAAGGTGTCTAGAGAGCAAAATGCTTGCTTAACTCCACTGCCTAAACACATCTAAAGAGCACATACTAGTAGTGTGGAAAGAGCATGGATGTATTCAGTAGCACTCTGGGTCTGTCATGAGTGGCACAGTGAAGGTTTGATGTCATCATAGCCTACCTTTCTACCTGCTGTAGACCTGATAAACCTGTAATAGCAGTTCTCTTTCATCTTCTTGACTTGGCACTTGGGGTCTTCTCAGCCCTGTCTGAGAGTTGTTGACAGCTCATTTCTGTGTACAAAGTAATTACTGTGGTCAAAGACAGACAGCTTCATTCTCTCTTATACTAACCAGTCATGTCATGTCTACTGGGGAGACACAGGAGTGAGGCAATATGTTTGTAGTGTATTGTTCAGAAAGGGAAATGGAAAAAGTTGACTGCCACAGTGCAGTCAAATACAGAACAATAAGGTAGCAGGAGCAGGAGTAGGAAAGAAACAGAAAATTTTTGTGATTTAAATATAAAACAACTCAATATGAGCAAGCAGTGTGCCCAGGTAGCAAAGAAAGCCAAAGGCATCCTGGCTTGTATTAGAAGTGCTGTGTCCAGCAGGGATAGGGAGGTGATTGTCCCCTTGTACTCAGCTGTGGTGAGTATTGTGTTCACTTTTGAGCACCTCATTACAAGAAGGATGTGGAGGTGCTGGAGTGAGTGCAGAGGAGGGCAATGAAGCTGGGGAAGGGTCCAGAAAATACATCATATGAGGAGCAACTAAAGGAGCTGGAACTGTTTAGTTTGAAGAAGAGGAGTCTGAGGGGAGACCTCATTGCTGCCTACAGATACTTGAAAGGACATTGTGGAGAGGCTGGTGCTGGTCTCTTCTCACAGGTAAATAGTGGTAGAACAAAAGGGAATGGCCTCAAGCTGTGACTGGATAGGTTTAGACTGGACATATGGAACCATTTTTCACAGAAAGAGTGGTCAAGCATTGGAATGGGCTGCCCAGGGAGGTGGTTGAATGGATGTGTTTGAAAGTCATTTGGATGTGATATATGAGGGTGATTTAATGGTGAACTTTGTAGAGTAGGGATATTGTTTGGACTTGATGATCCTGGAGGTAACATTGTTGTGGTTCTTCAGTTTTCCAGCACTAGAAATTGCTGTTATTTCCATTTTATTCACCTCTATGGGACAAAATACAACTCAACTTCTCTGCAGCAGCCAGATCAACCTGTATTCCTAATTCTTTTTCTGTTGGCTAATACATAAATAGTATCATCCTTTCTCATTTTTTGGTAAGCCTTCCATGTTACAAGTAGAACTCTCAGATACACATATATAACCTCTCATTTCTAAATTTGTTGTGTTATTGTAATCCCATATTCATTGTTATTACTAATACCAAGGCATAGAGTTATTGTAATTTAAATAAAGAGAAACTTGCTTGAGGAGAAAGAAATTTAAAATACTAATTCTTAATGCAAAGCACTCATTTTATTACATTTAATTAAGAAAGGTGAGATCTGAAGACCAGAAAGTGAATAATACATAAATATCTGTGAAAGGTCAGGAGGTCAGGAGCAAAACAGTATAAAATGACTTGCACAATAAATAAGTGTAAGTTTAGTCACACTCCTTAACTAATTTTCATGTCTAGGAATTTTACAAGTAAAATATTGGCTGAGGTTTCCAGGCACAGGTGCCCAGAGAGACAATTCAGCTCCAGGATTTGGGAAGCAAAGCTGCCAGTGTGCAACCCCATCTTATGTTAGCTTGTGAGCAGTCTGTTAGAACACACAGCCCCTCTACCTTTTGGTAGCTAAAGAGAGAATAAAAACCAATTTGCCGTAAGCCAAAAAAAAAAAAAAATCCAACCTGATACATTGGTTTATATTTAAATAAGTAAGTAAATAAGTAAATAAATAAACTGCATGCATATATTGTCATCTGAGGTTGCTATGCTACACTGCCATTTTCCATTTCAGGCGTTTATACTCAGTATTTCTTTACCACCATGTCTGACCATGAGATGAGTCCATGTAGAACAGCTGCTAAGCCAGTTAACCTCTTTCTGGTTTCATGCATTAGAAAGGAGTAATCGCTGTGAAGTGCTTCCCATTTGTCTTTGTTGTAGTACATTTTAATTAATTTCTGTCCTCTCCTTCAATCTGTCATTTTTATTATTAGATAGAATATAAAGCCTAAGTTCTTTGGCAATTTGCCAATTTTAAAACTACAGTTTTATGAGATGGTAGCAATGTTGTAAATAAATCATGAAAAAAAATCCAAAACTCTCTTTTCTTTGAAAACCCCCCCAAACAAATACAATTAAATTCTGCTCTGAGATTGAGTGCATCTGTTCTTGCCAGAGAGCCTTGTCTTATTGTTTTCTGCAGCATATTTTTTCTGGTTTGTTTTTCCTCTCTGACTCATGCCAATGTAGAATTCAAAAATAAATCTGTTTTAGTATTTTTTAAAGTTTGTATCTGAGATAAATGTAACCTTTGATCAATAGCATATGTTAGCACAGAGTGGTACTTCAGAGTGGCATCTTGAAATATATATTGCTAGAGGTTTCTCATTTTGGTTGGTGTAACCCCTTTATATATACATTAACATAACTTATGCACATATAATTTTAATTATTAATGAAACTAAACCTAGTGTTTCCTGGTTGGAATAAAGGCCCAAGAAGGACAGAGAGTATGCTGGTTCAGCATATGCTTCCCTGGCACAGGACAATGTTTAATTTTGCTGTAATTTCACCTCTGAGTGCAGTGCAGGAAGGAGAGAGAGAAACTTTCCTTCCAGGTTCATTGCTGTTGTTTATGTCACCTACTGGATATAGAACAGAATTCTGCCAGGCAATGCAGTAATTCCCGTGTGAAAATAGATGCTGTCCTCCACACTGGGGCTAGCAGCTGCCTGCTCTGATCTATGCGCTCTGGTGGGAGGCAGTCACATGACTTGATATAAAACTATTCAGCTGCTTCTGAAAGTTCTCTGTATTTTCAGTGAGTGCCAGAAAATGAAACCAGGCATCTTTGCTTCACGAAAAGAGCAGTAAACAGTCTGCTATACTGTATTGGTATAGATGAAATCAATAATTTGCTTTCTGGTGTGTCTTTAAAGTTGCTGGACTTTAAACCTGATAAACCTGATACTAAAAACAATTATTTTTGTCTTTGAGTCTTTTCTAGTGGTGAACTGCAGACGTTGTAATTGCATTCTAATAGTAACTTCTTACAGTGGAGTGAGAATATTTTACAGGAAGATGTTATGGTCTTTGTGCTGTCATCTAATGCTTGAGTTTTGTATGTGTTTGGAACAAGACCGTCTCTTGGAAAAGACTCTCTCTTCCTAGCCGAGGATCCTGCTTTTCTTCAAAGATATTTTTGGCATTGAAGGAGAAAGTGAGGCCTCAAAGAGACGCACCAAATAGAAAGAGCCTGAGAGACAGTTACTGTTTGTCTTGCAAAGGAGCTGAATAATAAAATGGCATCAGTTGAATGACTGATAAGGTAGCAGAATGTGAAATAACGAAACTTGCTAGAGAAAGGAATCTGTAGTTTCTCTTTATCTTGTTCCACAGTATGTGACAAATCAATATACAAGATGTTTGAAACCCATAAAATTCCTAAATGCTGCTCTTCTTGTGCATGCTTTGACTGTGAAGAATAGTGTCAGCAACAAAGGATTAAAAAACAATTTGGATTTATGTATGACAAGACTACCCATTAGTCAAATATCAGAGGAATAGAAAGTCTCACTTCTTTTGTGTCTCTGGTCTTTGTCAAGGGGGTCAGCTGATGTTCTTGAATTAACTTTTGTGAGTGCATTTTAAAAATTTTATTTCCTTTGGAGGTTTCTGGTTTTCATACACTGCCAAAGGTAAGATGCTGGAGTGGTGAGGACTTAACATGTGATCGATTACAGCAGTCTTTCTGTAGTAGAATGTTAAAAATTATGGTACTGAACTTGGAATAAGAAATATGCTTGATAATTTACCTCATGCTCTCATGTTGTCATATGACATCACTTCTTCTCATAGGCTCTGATCCTACTTGGAGTTCCCCAACCTTTGTGGGGTAGTTTCAAAGTCCTTCAGTCATTGGTCATACCTAAGTCCTGTGATACTGATATTAAGGAGGCTCTTCTTTTGCTATGCACCAGCAAATGCTGTTAGGGACGATACAGACTAAGCCTGTTTCCATTAAGCTTCTTCAGTGGTATAGGGATTACCTAATACAGGAAGAAAGCCATAGCCATCTACACTACTGTCTGCTACAACATTTCTGCTTTTGCTAACATAACTGTATAGCATATCTGGAGAGGTGGAGAGGACAGACTGGAGAGGTGGGCCCAGGCTAACCTCATGAAATTTAATAAGGCCAAGTGTAAGGTCCTGCACCTGGGTCGCTGCAATCCCAAGCACAAATACAGACTGGGTGGTGAGTGGCTGGAGAGCAGCTCTGAGGAAAAGGACCTGGGGGTCTGGGTGGATGAGAAGCTCAACATGAGCCAACAGTGTGCACACGCGGCTCAGACAGCCAACCGTGTCCT
Source organism: Psilopogon haemacephalus (assembly GCA_013396835.1). NCBI lineage: Eukaryota > Metazoa > Chordata > Aves > Piciformes > Megalaimidae > Psilopogon > Psilopogon haemacephalus. Next base: position 20,401 of record VWZI01011689.1, on the reverse strand, counting down.
GGGCTGCATTAAGAGAAGCATTACCAGCAGGGCAAGGGAGGTGATTTTCCCCCTTTACTCTACTCTCATCAGACCCCACCTGGAGTACTGTGTGCAGTTTTAGAGCCCCCAGCACAGGAAGGACATGGAGCTGTTGGAGAGAGTCCAGAGGAGGGCCACAAAGATGATCAGAGGGCTGCAGCACCTCTCCTATGAGGACAGGCTTGAAAGAGTTGAGGCTTTTCAGCCTGGAGAAGAGAAGGCTTCGAGGAGACCTTATAGCAGCCTACCAGTATCTGAGAGGGGCCTACAGTAGGGCTGGGGAGGGACTATTCACAAGGTCTTGTAATGACAGGACGAGGGGGAATGGGTTCAAATTGGCAGAGGGAGATTTGAATGGGATGTTAGGAAGAAATTCTTCACAGTGGGGGTGGTGAGGCACTGGAACAGGTTGCCCAGGGAGGTTGTGTCTGCTCCCTCCCTGGATGTGTTCAAGGCCAGGCTGGATGAGGTCTTGAGCGTCCTAATCTAGTGGGAGGTGTCCCTGCCTGTGGCAGGGGGTTGGAACTGGATGATCTTTGAGGTCTCTTCCAACCTAGACCATTCTATGATTCTATGATTCTATCTCATTAAACTCTCTATCTTAACCCTGAGGTTTTTTGAGGTTTTTGTGTTACTTTACTTCCCTTTACATCTATGTTGGCAGTGGGGAGCTTGTGAGAGTGGGCTGTTTTAACCTAGGACATATGTTTATCCTTCATCATCTCTAGCTTTTAAAGATTCCTATGTATTCACTGTTCTGATCTAAATGCTACCCTCAGAAAATTGCAAATAACAGTTGCAGCCTTCAAAAATATTGTTTTAATCAGAAGAGTGGTTACTTAACGGAAGTTGGACTTTCAAATCTCACTGTAAATAATTTGGAGCCTTTGTCTGTCCTATGGAACTCTCTTGCCAGACTTGGACATAGGAGGGAGTAGTAAGCATGGGTCACTCAGTAAATGATGGTGAGCTGGGAGCTTGAATCTTGGTGGCAGGACTAGTGCAGATGAAACATTTGAGAAACAGAACCAACGATGTAGCAAGATACTAAGTGAGCTGTAGATGCAGGTACTGAAAGCACTGTGAACGTAGTTGAAATAGTAAAGTTTGGAACTTCACAGCAGACCAAGCAATTAATCATTTCGTAAAAAGAGGAATGCTTTTAATGTAACTAGGAAAAAAACCTCCTTGCATTCTTCCACAGAGCCTTTGGTTCTGTAGGCATCTTTTCCAATATGTAACTTACTTCCAATCAGTAAGTATATATACAAATATAGTTAGCCGCAAGAATTTCAGGAGATCAGTGAAGCTTTTAAAAGAGCCTTCTGTTCTTTGTTGTATAGACAGGAAGTTAAAAATTTTAGTTATTTTTCCTTCTTAAAAACAAATGTCTTGACACTAACATATGTCACTGGATGCAATAAATCAGGAGACTGTGTTCCGACCAGTTTCATGCAGGAACTGTTTTATTTACCTCTCAGGAGCCTTTTTAACCTCTTCCGCCATTGATCATGCACCTCACCAGGGCATGCGACTGGACATCTACCATTATCCATGCACCCCTCTGCCCCTTGCCTTGGCTTTCGAGTGCTCTTCACGTGCACCAGCAAACCTGCTGAAAAATATCTCCCCACATCCTGGTACCTCATTGTTTTAAATTCCTCTCTTGGTTGTTTCTATTCTAGCCAAGGATAGAGCTGTGTTTCCCAGAGATTGGAACTTCCTGCAGTTAAGACACAGGAACCTTTGTAATGCTGCACATTGATTGTGTGTGTACAGGAATAGATTAAATTTTTGTTGTTGTTTTTAACAAATGCATATGCCTGTGTGAGGGGTGAAAGAGGACACATGAAAAGGACACCAGATGGTTGGTTTTTTTTGACATGTGTTTGGACTATGCTGTTGCAATACAATTTCTGTTCTAACCCACAAACAGTTCTGCACTTTCCTAAATCTTATGGAGAATATTGCATATGTATGCTTCAATCATCTGTCATTGCAAGAAGACTAAAATATACATTGCTTATTATTGTACAGGAATAGCTGGTGAATGAAATAAGGAAGCTTATAAAAGTAAAGCTAAGTATCAGTTTAATTGAGGTGCTGTACTTAGGGTTATAACTGAGAAAATGTATTACATTGTTGAATATCATCCAGATGTTACATAATCTAATCTACACTGAGGAATCTCCCTTAGAATCACAGCACCATTTTGGCTGGAAGAACTTGTAAGATCATGAAGTCCAACCATAATATAACTCTATCAAAACTGTTGCAGCATATCTCTGCTTCCTTTAAACACCTTCAGGGATGGGGATCCAGCCACCTACCTGGGGAGCCTATCCCAATATTTGAGAGCCGTTTCAGTGAGGAAGTTTCTTCTAATATCCAGCCTAAACCACCCGTGGTGCAACTTGAGGCCATTTGCTCTTGTCTTATTACTTCATACAAGGATGTCATAGTTGAGGCTATGTCCTAGCCATAAAGAAGAAGCTGAACAATCCAGTCCAGTGGGTACACATAGGAAATCGTTATTTAATTCCCATAATGCTTGTATCTCCCCTTTATAAGGGAACAGCACAAGCTGTCAAGGCCCCTTTTCCTCTCTCTGCTCCCTTGCTGGCACAGGCTCACTTATCTCCTGCTTGGTATGGGGGAGGATTTTTAGTCTCCTGCACCCTTTTAGTGGCCTGGGCAAAGATTAATTTCTATCTGCATCATTTCAGGCCTGGTGTAGAGAGGGAAGCAGGGAGGTATGGGGATTGGGGGCATTTGGGCCTAGGATTTTTGCCTGGTTTTGGAGAGAGAAATCAGAGTCCCCAGGAGGGTTTCCCAACCACCCTTCCACCTTCTTTCCACCCCCTAACCTTATCCTAGAATCTGCCTTACATGCAAGGTGAATTGGAAAGATTGGCGAGGGTGGTTAGAAGCCGAATTGATTAGTTAGGTTACACAGATGCAAGCAGAAGCCAGGGAGAGACACAGACATTAACAGACTCTGAAGACAAAGCTCAGACTCTCTTATCTATGTACCCTTGCTTTTATACATCTCAGCAAACCTGTGAGTGAAGTAGACATTACCATTATTTTCTTTTCACAGCCTATAATCTAATTTTTCTCATTAAAATATTTCAATTAGCCTCAAAACAGCACACTATGGATTTCTTAATATTTTATATGCTTTTGAACTGCTATATGTTGTTTTGTATATTTCTGTTTAAAATTCTAATTCTATCCAATCCTGATGTGTGGAGCATTTCTGTTAGTCTTCTTGGAAGGCATAAAGAGCATCTATCTTCACTTCTTATAAACCTAAGACAGAGGGAGAAGACACCAACACTCAACTCACTATAACCTTATAGAATCATAGAATCAGTCAGGGTTGGAAGGGATCATGGGGATCATCTAGTTCCAACCCCCCTGCCATGGGCAGGGACACCCTACCTTAGATTAGGTTGGACAGAGCCTCATCCAGTCTGCCCTTAAACACCTACAGGGAAGTGGCCCCAACCATGCCCCTGGGCAACCTACTCCAGGGCCTCACCACTGTCATGGTGAAGAACTTCCTCCTCACAACCAACCAATCTCCCCACCTCCAGCTTTGCTCCATTCCCCCTAGTTCTGTCACTACCTAATAGCCTAAAAAGTCCCTCCCCAGCTTTTCTGTAGGCTCCCTTCAGATGCTGGAAGACCACAATAAGGTCACATCTGAGCCTCCTCTTCTGCAAACTGAAGAGCCCAAACTCTTTCAGTCTGTGCTCCAGCACTCTGATCATCCTTGTGGCCCTTCTCTAGACACACTCCAGCATGTCCACATCCCTCTTGTAATAGGGGCTCCAAAACTGGAACTCCAGGTGGGGTCTCAGCAGAGTGGAGTAGAGGGGGGGAATCACCTCCCTTGACCTGCTGGCCACACTTCTCCTGATGCAGCCCGGGATCTGGTTTGCTTTCTGGGCTGCAAGTGCACACTGTTGGCTCATGTTGAGCTTTTCATCCACGAGCACACCAAAGGCCCCCTCCTTAGGGCTGCTCTCCAGCCATTTGCCACCCAGCCTGTATTTGTGCTTGGGATTACGCCAACCCAGGTGCAGGACCTTGCACTTGGCCTTGTTAAACCTCCTGAGGTTGGCTTGTATCCACCTCTCCAGCCTGCCCAGGTCCCTCTGGATGGCATCCCTGCCCTCCAGCGTGTCTGCTGTACCACACAGCTTGGTGTCATCAGCAAACTTGCTGAGGGTGCACTCAATGCCTCTGTCCATGTCACCCACAAAGATGTTGAACAAGACTGGTCCCAGGACTGTTCCCTGAGGGACTTCACTTGTCACTGGTCTCCACTTGGACATGGACCCATTGACAGCCACTCTTTGGGTGTGGCCATCAAGCCAGTTCTTTATCCATTTGGTGATCCATCAAACCCATGTTTCACTAGCTTGGAGACCAGGATGTGGTGCAGGACAGTGTCAAAGGCTTTGCTCGGGTCCAGGTAAATGACAGCAGTTGCTCACCCCTCATCTGCTAATGTTGTGACCTGTTCATAGAAGGCCACCAGGTTTGTTAGGCAGGATCTGCCCTTGGTGAAGCCATGCTGATTGGACCTAATTACCTCTTCACTATTCTCCTGTTTCAGTAGTGCCTCCAGGAAAAGGTGAGACTGACTGGCCTGTAGTTCCCCAGCTCTTCCTTCCTACCTTTTTTGAAAATGGGGGTTAAGTTTCCTTTTTTCCAGTCAGTGGGGACGTCACCAGACTGCCAGGACTTTTGGAATATAATAGAGAGGGGTTAAGCAACCTCATCTTCCAGTTCTCTCAGTAGTTGTGGGTGTATCCCATCAGGTCCCATGGACTTGAACACATTCAGGTTCTTCAGGTGATCACAAACCTGATCTTCACTTCCTTCCAGTCCCTGCCCTTATCTTCCATGACTCCAGGAGTGTGGCTGGAGGCCTTTGCAGTGAAGACCGAGGTAAAGAAGTCATTGAGAACCTCAGCCTTTTCTATGTCACTTGTGACTAATTTGCCTGTTTCCTTTCTGAGGGGGCCCACACCTTCCCTAGTCTTCTTTTTAACCATTAATATACCTGTAGAAATTCTTGGTGTTCCCTTTGACCTCCCTGTCTAGATTCAATTCAAACTGTACTTTGGCTTTCCTAATCAGATCTCTGGCTGCTTGGGCATCTTCCTTATATACCCCCCATTCTAGCTGCCCTTTCTTCCACTCCTTGTAGAGTTTCTTTTTGTGTGAGAGCATGTCCAGGAGTTCCTTACTCAGCCAGACAGGCCTCCTGGCATTCTTCCCTGCTTTTCTCTTTGTTGGTATACATTGCTTCTGGACACAGAGGAGGTGATCCTTGAATACTGTCCAGTTGACAGTTGTAGTGTTGTAGAGAGTGAGAAGATTTTCCCACAGCCTCCTTTTCTTTACTCCAAATTAAATAATTTCAGTTCCCTGAGATGCTTCTCACAAGACCTGTTCTCCAGACCCTTCTGGAGACCTTGTTGACCTTCTCTGGACCTACTCCACTACCTCAGTGTGGTGAGATAGTGAACCACGTACTCAAGGTGTGGCCTCACTGGTGCTGAGTCCAGGGGGACAATGACTGCCCCGATCTTGTTGGTCACACTATTCCTGATACAAGTTAGGATGCTGTTGGCCGCCTTAGTCTGGTTGTGTACAACAATTTCCAGAGCTTATCTGTAACACTGAACATTATTGATAATTAAATAGATTTGGTCATGAATTTTAATTTGTAATTTCCAAAAATTATCCAGAACCATTTTCTTGCATTTTCTAGGAGATATCCCAGGTTATCCTGAGAGGATCTGTGTTGTGATGGCTGGGGGAGGTCATGACTTCCTGAGTATTGTATTTGCTTTGTAGTCTCCTAAAGGATAAGGATTAACTTACAGTTGTGTGCTCCTTGTTATATATCATGCATGAATTTGCGGGGGCCTTCTACTCCAAAAAAGTAATCTGTGGATCTGCAAGGATTTTTGAGGTAATTGCTGTCATATACAGTGCAAGAGGTATAATGGATTAAGGGAGTGCAGCATCTGCATAGAGTGCATTCTAAGGGCTTTTAATCCAGTAATGCAAAATGAAGAGCAGTGATAAGACAACAGGATAGTTTGAGAGTCCTCTGTTAGTATCTAGAGGCTTAAAATTGTCCACAAGCTTATCTGTTGTGGGGGATTTTGCCTTTAATATGATCTGATTATGTATATACAAACTGTTCATTATCTGTGCATATTTATAGAGACAGCTATCTGGTTGAGGGTATTGTAGTGAAGGCCAAGGTATGTCTGTGTAATGAGGTATGGTTCAAGAAAAAAAAAACAAAACTACTGTGATGAAGAAACACCACAATAATGTTTTCTTTTACATTTGAAACACAGGAAAAACAGAACTGCTAATCTGACTGACATGTACAGCATTGTACAGCAGATCACAATTTCAAATCCAGCCCAGGTTGTCAGTAATAGATCTGTTGCACTGAATTTTCTGTTTGCCGCTATGTAGAAACACTTGATGAAGAGCCAGCCCCCTTCACACTTCAGAGTATTGATAATTTCACTTTCATTGCATGGAGCAACTAAACAGTATTGGACATGATGGCTGTGTGGATTAGAGATCATCTAGAAGAACATGCATAAGAAGGGGATGGAGCGTAAGATTTGGAATGGAGGGTGGTGGGTATGAAAGCTGTGTGAGGTGTGAGCAGGTGAGTGATCTGCTCAGCATGGTGGCTGGGCTTAAGAAGGAAGATGAGAGACTACGATCTGTATGGGATTGTGAAACGGAAATTGAATGTTGGAGCCAGACTGTACCATCTCTAAGGGAGGGGCAGCACGTGAGAACTTCACAGGTAGAAGAGGATTCAGTTTCCTCTCATTCCCCTGCTAAAACAGGTAAAGGAGGAGACCCAGGAGATGAGGGGGAGTGGAGGCAAGTCCCCCCCAACAGGGGCAGGAGAACCCCCTCCCAATCTTCCCAATCTTCTCAGTTTTACCAGCTGCCCTTGCATAACAGATACAAGGCACTAGAAACTGAGGATCAGGCAGAGGAGGATGGAGGAGGAAGTCCATCTGCTCAGTTGCCCAGGGTGTGTCAGCCTCCTCCAAGAATTAAGACTAGTGAAACAAAGAAAAAAAGGAGAGTGGTAGTTGTAGAGGACTTGCTTTTGAGAGGAACAGAGGGATTGATATGTCAGCAAGACGCCCTCTCATAGGGAGGTGTGCTGCCTACGTGGACGCCGGGTTAGGGACGTTGTTAAGAAAATTCCTAACTTAGTCTGCTCTATGGACTACTACCTATTATTGATCTTCCATGTTGGAGAAGAGGAAATAATGACTAATGGTCCCAGAAAAATTGAAAAATACTTCAGGGCCTTGGGACGAGTGATACGGACTCAGGGGCACAAATCATCTTTTCATCTGTTATTCCAACTGATGGCAGAGCCACTGGAATAAGCAGCCAAATGCAATCTTTTAATATGTGGCTCCATGGATGGTGTCACTGCCATAAAATTGTTGTTGTTGGGTTTTTTGTTTTGTTTTGTTTTGTTTTGTTTTTGTTTTTATAATGGTATGACCTACACAGAACCAGGGTTGCTGACACCAAACAGGAGACACCTCTCTTGAAGGGGGAAGAGGGTCTTTGCAGAGGAGAGGGCTACTTGACAGGGCTTTAAATGGAATGTGAAGGGGGAGTGGGACAAAGTAATCAGGCTTTCATCTGGCAAGGTGTGGGATAACAGATCAGTGTGGGAGCAATGGGGGATTAGTAAAGCCTCTCAACCTGCTGCCCAGAAGCATCCCGGGGACAGAATAATGCAGTCAAAGTTCTGCAGAGATGAGCCATATCCACTTCAGGTATTAGCTGCCAACAAGGAAACATCAAGTGGTAATCCATGTGGTAGTAATGACATGAGGGATAGAAATAGGCTAGTAGTTACAGAGGTGTCTGAGCATGGACAGGTCCAAGTACAGACTGAGAAAAGCATGCTCAAAGAACAGGGTAAAGGAAAACCGGTGGGCAAGTCAGCTCCAATAGAGGCACAACTGAAATGCCTCTACACTAACATAAGGAGCATGGGGAACAAAGAAAGAATTAGAAATATGTGCAAGTCTACAGGGTTGTGATGTCACTGGCATCACTGAGACATGGTGGGATGGATCTCATGATTGGAGCATAGGGATAGATGGGTATAGACTCTTCAGGAGGGACAGGCAGGGGAGAAGGAGGGGGGTGTTGCCCTCTACATCAATGATAAACTGGAATCCATGGAGCTCAGCCTGGGGATGTCCAACACCAAAACAGAGAGCCTATGGGTAAAGGTTAAAGGGAAGGCAGGGGAAGGGGACATCATAGTAGGAGTCTGCTACAGACCTCTTGATCAGGAAGGCAAAGCAGATGAGGCCCTTTACAAACAAATAGGAGAAGCTTCACGCTCACAGGCCCTGGTCCTCATGGGGGACTTCAACCACTCTGACATCTGTTGGAAGGACAACACAGCACAGCACCAGCAATCTAAAAGGTTCCTGGAATGCATTCAAAGCTTCCTCCTCCAAGTGGTAGAGGAACCCACAAGAAAAGGTGCTGTGTCAGACTGTCGGGAGGAGCACCATGGGAGCAATGAACAATCAATGTGATTTCAGCAAGTAGCTCCATTTATTAGCAATTCTACAGCTCTTTTTATAGCCATCAAGTGGGGGGTGTTTGCAAATACTACAAGGTAATTGGCACAGGGGATCATATGTGGAAGACAATAATTGGTTACTGTATCATAACAATGACCACATAGTTTTCAAGAAAATTCTGGGTAACTTTCCCAGAATCAGGAACCTTCTCCGTCTGTATCTCTGTTTTCCGTCCGTTCCGGCTGCACTTTCTCCTCACAGGCATTCTGCTGTGCGTCTCTTTCAAACACATTCCTGACAGTGGGGTTGTTCGCCACTATGAGGCTACTTCTTCTCAGAAATCTCTCCACGTCAGACCTAGTTCTCACCAACAAGGAGGGGCTGGTGAGTGAAGTGAAGCTGAAGGGTAGCTTTGGCTACAGTGACCATGAAATGGCAGAGTTTAAGATCCTCAAGGCATCAAGGAGGGTGCACAGCAAATTCACTGCTCTGGACTTCAGAAGAGCAGACATCAATCTCTTCAGGGACCTCCTAGGCAGGGTGCTATGGGAAAAAAATCTGGAAGGAAGGGGGGCCCAGGAAAGTGATTGATGGTAACCAGCATGGCTTCACCAAGGCCTAATCATGCCTGACTAATTTGCTGGCTTTTTATGGTGAAGTCACAGCAGCGGTGGACAAGGGAAGGGCAACTGTTGTCATACCTGTATCTGAGTAAGGTGTTTAACTCTGTCCCACATGGCATCCTGGTCACCAAACTGGAAAAACATGGACTTGATGGATGCACCACTTGCTGGATATGGAATTGGCTGGACAGTTGCATGCAGATAGTTGTGATCAATGGCACAATGTCCACCTGGAGACCAGTGACAAGTGGCATTCCTCAGGGGTCAGTGCTGGAAACAGTGCTATTTAGCATCTTTGTTAGTGACATGGACAAAGGAATCAAGTGCAGCCTCAGCAAGTCTGCAGATGACACCAAGCTGTGTGGCACAGTCGACTTGCTAGAGGGCAGGGATGCCATCCAGAGGGACCTGGACAGACTGGAGAAGGCCAACCTCATGAAATTCAACAAGTGTAAAATCCTGCACCTGGGTCAGTGCAATTCCAAGCACAAAAACAGGCTGGGTGGTAAATGGCTGGAAAGCAGTCCTGAGGAAAAGGACCTGGGGGTCTGGGTAGATGAAAAGCTCAACATGAGCCAACACTGTGCACATGCAGCCCAGACAGCCAGCCATGTGCTGGGCTTCATTAAGAGCAGCATGTCCAGCAGGGCAAGGGAGGTGATTTTCCCCCTTTACTCTACTCTCATCAGACCCCACCTGGAGTACTGTGTGCAGTTCCGGAGGCCCCTCCACAAGAAGGACATGGAACTGTTGGAGAAAGTCCCGAGGAGGGCCATGAAGATGATCAGAGGGCTGCAGCACCTCTCCTATGAGGACAGGCTGAGAGCATTAGGGCTTTTCAGCCTGGAGAAGAGAAGGCTTCAAGGAGACCTTATAGTAGCCTTCCAATATCTGAAGGGGGCCTGCAGGAAGGCTGGGGAGGGACTGTTCATAAGGTCTTGTTATGATGGGTTGTTATGAGGGGTAATGGGTTTAAACTGTCAGAGGGGAGATTTAAATGGGATGTTAGGAGGAAGTTCTTTACAGTGAGGGTGGTGAGACACTGGAACAGGTTGCCCAGGGAAGTTGTGGCTGCTCCGTCCCTGGTGGTGTTCAAAGCCAGGTTGAATGAGTCCTTGTGTGACTTGTTCTAGTGGGAGGTGTTTCTGCCTGTGGTGGGCGGTTAGGACTGGATTATCATTGAGGTGAATTCCAACCTAAACCATTCTATGATTCTATGATTATTCTGTAGAGAGCACATTTCACTTTTAGTGGTGTAAAATAAGATAGACCTGCACAGGAATTTCTTATGGTTGGGGTTTGCTTTTTGACAACCAAGTTACAATGGCTGTCTGCATTAAATCTCTTCCTGGTGGTTACTGTCCTCATACTTTGGTTTTCATTGGTGTAGAACTCTTTACTCGTAGTTAAGTTCTTACTATACAAATACAGACTAAGGAAATGAGCAGAACTGATTTTTTAAAATGGTTTTCATCAGCAGTTCAGAAAATGATTTTCGAAAGACCTAATTCTAAAGGGCTACAGCTGTTGTTCTTTAACCTGCCAGATACCTGCTGGGAATCTAACACAGCAGAGATGAGGCAGTCTAGAAGGCTTTTAAAGAGTATGGAGGACAGCTTCTTGACACAGCTGCTGTGTAAGCCTATGGGGGTGAGGCTCTGCTCAACCTGCTGTTTACAAATAGAGAGTGGCTGGTGGGAGATGTGGTGGTATGAGGCTGTCTGGGGTGCAGTGACCATGAAATAATAACGTTTTCAATATGCAGTTAAGCTGCGAAGGGCATCAACAGAACATCCACACTGGACTTCCGGATGGCAGACTTCGGCTTATTCAAGAAACTAACTCAGAGAGTACCTTGGGAAAACACCCTTAAAAACAAGGGGGTCCAGGAAGGTTGTACCTACTTCAAGAAAGAAATCTTGAAGGCATAGGAACAGGCCGTGCCGATGTGCCAGAAGCAGAGCTGACAGGGAAGACGACCAGCCTGGATGGGCAAGGGACTTGTGAAGGAATTAAGGGGGAAAAAAAGGGCATATCGCCTTTGGAAAGCGGGGGAGGTAACTCTGGAAAAAATTAAGGATGTTGCCAAGTTATGTAGGAAGAAGATGAGAGAGGCAAAAGTCCAGTTAGAACTAAGACTGGCCAATTCTGTGAATGATAATTTAAAAATGTTTTTTGTAAATATATTAATGACAAAAACCAGGGCAAGGATAACCTCCATTCTTTATCGGACAAGGTGGAGAATGTAGTAACTAGAGAGGAGGAAAATGCAGAGATGCTGAACACCTTCTTTGTCTCAATTTTCAATAGTAACGCAGGTTGTCGACAGGACAGCTGGCCTCCAAGCTGGTAGGTGGGATTAGGGAGTAGAACAGCCTCCCTGTAATCCAGGAGGAAGCAGTTAGGGACCTGTTTAGCCTTTCGGATCCCAGTAAGTCTATGGGACCAGATGGCATCCATCCTAGGGTGCTGAGAGAGCTGGCAGATGAGCTGGCCAAGCTACTCTATCATTTATCAGCAGTGCTGGCTCACTGGAGAGGTCCCTGAAGACTGGAAGCTGCCAGTGTGGTGCCCATCCACAAGAAGGGTTGGAAGGAGGACTCAGCATATTATAGACCAGTCAGCCTGACTTCAGTGCCATGCAAGATAATGAGTGTAATCACAGGGCACCTACAGGATGGCAAAGGGATCAGACCCAGGCAACATGGATTTAGGAGGGACAGGTCCTGATTCACCAACTTGATCTCTTTTTATGACCAAGTGACCCACCTGGTGGATGTGGGGAAGGCTGTGGATGTAGTCTACCTGGACTTCGGCAAGGCCTTTGACACTGTCTACCATAGCAAACTCCTGGCCAAGCTGGTAGCCTGTGGCATAGACAGGGGCACTCTGTGCTGGGTTAAGAACTGTCTGGATGGCCAGTTGGCAGCCAGTCACTAGTGGTGTGCACCAGGGATGAGTGCTGGGCCCAGTCCTGTTTAATATCTTTATTGATGATCTGGAAGAGGGAATGGAGTTCACCATCAGTAAGTTTGCAGATGACACCAAGTTAGGAACATGTGTGGATCTGTTAGAGGGTAGGAGGGCTCTGCAGAGGCACCTGGACAGGCGGGACAGATGGGCACATTCCAGTGCCAGGAGTTTTAACAAGTCCAAGTGCCACAACAACCCCATGCAGTGCTACAGGCTGGGGACAGAGTGGCTGGAGGGCAGCCAGGCAGAGGGGCCTGGGGGTACTGGTTGACAGCTGAACATGAGCCTGCAGTGTGCCCTGGTGGCCAAGAAGACCAATGGCATCCTGAACTCTATCAGGAATAGTGTGACCAGCAGGACCAGGGAAGTCCTTTTGTCTCTGTACTCAGCACTGCTTAGTCCACACCTTGAGTACTGTGTCCAGTTCTGGGCCCTTCAATTTAAGAAAGATGTTGAGGTGCTTGAACATGTCCAGAGAAGGGCACCAAGGATGGTGAGGGGGCTGGAGCAGAGCCGTATGAGAAGAGGCTAAGGGAGCTGGGGTTGTTCAGCCTGCAGAAAAGGAGGCTCAGGGGAGACTTTATTGCTCTCTACAATTACCTGAAGGGAGGTTGTAGCCATGTGGGAGTTGGTCTCTTCTCTCAGGCACCCAGTGACAGAGCAAGAGGCCACAACCTCAAACTGTGCCAGGGCAGGTGTAGGCTGGATGTTAGGACGAAGTTCTTCACAAAAAGAGTGACTGGCCATTTGAATGGTCTACCTAGGGAGATGGTAGAGTCACCGTCCCTGGAGGTGTTTAAAAGGAGGCTGGATGAGGCACTTAGTGCCATGGTTTAGTTAATTAGAAAGTGCTAGGTGATAGGTTGGACTCAATGATCCTAGAGGTCTTTTCCAAGCTGGTTAATTCTGCATGATTCTTTGTGCTAGATAATCTTAGACCAATTTTATTTACAGAGAAAGCAAGCCACAGGCAATAAAATCATTCCTTGCAACCCCTCCAGCAAACCACCATCATTCTCTTATGCATCTACATCAGGTGTGATTTACCAAGAGGGCGATTATCTTCAAATAAGATTATCTTCAAATAAGAGTTTCTTCTTATTTGAACCAAATTTCTGAATACCCAGTATTAAAGAAAAAAATTAAGCCCAGCTGAGCAAAAATGCACACAGCAGACTTTATTTTGGCATAGAAGACTTGTCTTTCCATTATGAAGCTACTGGGTTGGGTGTTTTTTTGTTTTTTTTTTTCCTTTTTATTTGTTTGGGGTTTTGTTTTTTGGTAAATGATTAAATATTAGTAGAATTGCTTTGATTGGAAATGACCTTTAAGATAATTAAGTCCAACCAGGTTTAGAAGTGTTCATACCAGAGATGGATGGATGGAATTTATATGCCTCTCTGATTCAATTCTAAAGAGCAGAATGACACTGTGAGAAGTGAAGACTCTGGATCATCCAGAAAAGAAACGATCTAGTTCTCACCAAAACCGTACTATGAAATTGAATATTATAATATAGTATTAGCATTATGTACAAGCTGTAATTTATAGGTGTTGACTACATGGAAATCTTAGATGGTATACTCACTGTTGTTGTGTGTAGAAGTCATTCATGAAGTGAAGAAGTGTTCATACCAGAGATGTCTGGAAGCAGTCTGCTTACAAAGTGATTAAGAGGCTGTTCTTTCTGTTTTCACTTAATTGATTGATTTTTCATGTAGATACTAAGTTGTTAAAAATTCATTGAAACTAGAAACCATTGGGGAATTTTTTGTGAATAGCTGAGTAGAAGATCTCCATTCTCCTAGCTAGCTGGCAAAAATAAATTAAAAAAAAAAAAAGACAATTTGCTTTTAAAGTTTCTTTGGAACTGATTTGCACAACTTTGCCCATGTGAAAAAGCAGAGTTTTGGGTATCTTGGAAATTCAGCCCACCAAGGACATAGAAAAGATGGTCTGCTAGTTCTCAGGGAAGGTCTAAAATTAGGAAACTGCACATAAGGTTCTCTCAAATCTCGTAACAATCTTAGCACGTCTAGGAAGAGGCTAGCATTCAAGGTCAAGAAATCCAAACTATTGATGTGAGTATCTATTTTAATTTTATTCTCTAGATATTCTAAACAGCTATATTGGGAATGGAAGGGTATTGGCTGCTCAGAGAGGGAGTGAAAATTCTTCTTTTGAGAGGGTAGGAGGGGCTTGATGGGCAGGAGTGAAGAAATAAACTAAGGTATATGCACAGCAGTTAGAGAACAGGTTGCGACTGTCTCTTTTTTGTTCTTGAGTTAGTCTTGAACAGTTGTGTCATTCAAGTGAGTTATTTTTTCCAGCTGAATTCTGGTATGGTGAACACTCTTGGTCCCAGTAGAGTGCATGAAAGGTATGTCACAATACTTGAGAATAAAGCATTGTGGATTATCTCTCTTTGAAAAAAATAGGATAGATGCCTAAAAGCTCTTGTTTCTTAGGGATACCTTTACTTCTCTAATAGGAAACCAGTCTCTTTTTCTTCTATGAATCATGCTCATTGGCAGTGCCTTTAATACCTAGAAATTAGAAGGTGTCTGGATAGTATGGGTTCACTAACTCTGGCCAAAGTAAAATTTCTTCTTCATAAACTAGTATATGATAATTTCCAATTTTCTTTAATTTTAATAAGGGCTATTTATTTATGGGGTGTTAGAATACTGAAATCAGAAAACTGTTTTGTGCATAATTCCCCAGTCTTCTGCCAAATGCAAGACTGAGTGTCTTCCCATGGAAGATGGTTTTGCTTTTTTTATTCTGCTTGTCAGTAACTTCAAAGACATTAGATGTTTTCACATAGTTTTGAAGAATAATTTCTGTAGCAGCTTTGATATATTTTCTTTCTTAGCAGGAAAGCAAGCATTTGGGGTTGACTTTTGCTGGTTTTCTGTTGGTTTGTTGTTTTGGTTTTTTTTGGGGGGGGATGTTGTGGTGTTTTTTTGTGGTGGTTGTTTTTTTGTGTGTTTGTTTGTTTGTTTGTTTTTTTGTTCGTGGGAGTTATTTTCTTTGCCAGAATTAAGCCTGGCACAACAAACACAGGACAGTAAGTACACTACACCACAAAGCCAGCTATTCTACAAACTCACTAGAATACCACTGTTAGAGCCTTCACGGGGGAGCCTAGCATCTTTGGTAAGGAGTGAGCCCTCATTCCTTTTCCTTGTGTAGAGCAGAATAGGTTTTTGCATTACTTACAGTAGCTGCTTTTTCCTACTGCAATACCTAAAATAACAGATTTAGATCAGATACATGGTTTTGTGCTTTCAGCTACATTTTCTAACTGGAGCACTTGGTGCCTTCCTTGGTCACTCTTGTAGCATAAAGTTCATTCTTTCCACATTATTGTTTCAAAATTGGAAGCTGTGATCATTTTCTATTGTATTTTACCAGGATACAGCCACATGACATTGTATTTTACACATCAGAGCTAATATTTGGCAATGCTTCATACTTCAAAAGTGCTTGACGTTATCTGAGAGCAACTGAGCAGCCATATTACAGTTAACTCCTGTTACATAAATCAACAATTCTGTATCCTGTGTCTCTGTGTTGGAAAAGTCTGAGTTTAGCTGCTTTTGCTTTTTTCTAGTTGTTAATTGTTGCACTAAAAGGGTACTATATAATGAAGGTTCTGGAACACAATTATTTCATTTCCAACATGGTCTTTCTTACAAAAAAATCCTCCAAGGGGCGAGGTCCTACTCTAAAATACAAAGAAAACAAACAACTTCATTTTTAAAGCTAGGTGCATAAGAATAATTTTCTGTTGTGGGTTTTTTTTTTTTTTTTAATGCTCTCCAAAACTGTTTTCCCAAAAAATGGTGAGCAGCAGTTAATCTTTTTATTAGAAAACAGCAGTTCAGCTAATGTGCTGATAAATTCAATTCATACCTGACTGTTTAGAAATGGGGTAGTATGATTGCTTGGAACCTGATGCTGCTTATTATTTTCTTCTACTCTGATTTGTTTGTGTTTTGTGTCTTTGCATTATGAAAAGTTTAGTATGAAGATCAGGAAGGCTGGCTTCCTTCTCTCCTTTCTGGGACTCTCTTGAGGTCAGCAGATGCTATGCTATTGATTTCACTGCAGCCAGAATTTTACCCTTGTTTAAGAAGACAGTTTATGCATAATCAAAGAATCCCAGTACGTTTCATTTGTGATCGCTAGCCCTGCTTAATTTCTGACCTCTGTGTTCCTTCAGTGTTTTACAGTGTCACATTGAATTCTTAATCACCTATATTTTGGATATTTCAGAAGTGTTTGGAGAGATGTGGTTATAATTAATATAAAATATTAACTATGGACATTACTTTCCTGGTATGAATATTATTTATTAATATGAAACATTTGGGAAATCACATGAAATTCATTTGACAGTAAGTAATTGCACGAAGGGCATTTATAAATGCAGAATTAAACAGTTTAAACAGTTAAAACTTGGAAAACAAAAATGCAGAAGCAGGAAAATTCTAACTATGCAACAGGCAATACTTGCTCCGGTCTTGAGGCAGTTCATACATGCTTGCCCTGTGAGTCTGAAACTATTAACCTTTACTATTAACTATGTTAACCTTAATAATATCTATAGCCCATGTACTCAGAACACGTTGTTTCCTGGGTATGTTTCCTGTACAAAGACACAAAAACTTTGATTATGATCCCAAAGGCAAAAATACAAAATATTCCAAAATAGAGGGAAGGTGAGGAAAACTAAGTTGCTGTAAGTCACTGCAAGCTGCACGCACTTGGCCAATGTGAACAAAAGTTTTCTGCAGACAGGTACCCACATAATGAGCTGCATATAGGAGGCTCCACCTGGGTGTTCACAAAAGGAATCACCCTAACATTCCAGTCTGAAGAAAGGCTAGAGCATGGCAGGGGAACAGCAGCAGAAAGGTGGGCTTTTCAGATTATTCTCCCATTAAATATATTTTTTGAAAATCAAACTGACAAATAAGACACAAGCATCAGAAGTTTTGGCCAATGAATTCAAAGTACTGTTCCTTGTGTGGCTACACGTATACTCCCTAAATGGAATCAAAACACATTGAGGGGCTGCACAAGACACCTGACTTCATGCTGCTTAGCTCCTAGCCCTCAGGCCAGCTTTGCTGGAGCCAAACTCCCATGTTTTGTCTGCTCCTCAACTCCTGGACCCCACCAGGAGGAGACCAGTGGCCTTTGCTAGCCTAGCGGGATTTATGTGCTGCCAGGACAGCTGTCTGTGATGGTTGCATTTAAACTTGCCTCTACATGTACTGCCAGGTGAATTAGGATATGCACAAATTTTTTTTTGTTCAGAGTAGCATGGCAAAATAAGTGGCTTTGTGATTAGCAAGTTGTCCTTACTGTTTTTCCGACATCAAGCTGGCTATGGTGGTCAATGAAGCAAAACCAAGAGACCTCTGAGCTGATGTTGGTCTGAGCCACTAAGTCTACTAACACAACACAACCCTTCTGGTTCATTTCTATAGTCAATCTGGCTTTTCAGTTGCTGTTTCTGAATCTAGAATATAGATGTTCCATGCACCCAGTTCCAGAGTTAGCTTGCCTAGACTGCTGCTGTTACACAACCAGTGTACTGAAAAGTATCATGAATTTTCTTCTTGGATGGAGGGAAGGAAGTGCAATAAGGAGTGAACTGATGGTGACTGTACTTGACTTAATGGTCTGCCAAGTATGTTCCTGTCTACATCTGTACTTCATTTGTGTACAGCTTTGGGGCAATATATTAAGTATTTCTAGAACTTAACTTTCTTATAGTGCCATAAAAAAAAGCTTTGCCAGGTAGAAGATCTTCTAGCTATATAGCTCAAAGAAGGCAATAATTCTCACTCAGACTGTAATCTGACTAGTCCAAGGTTATATGACATGACAGGAGACAAATTCCAAGTTGAGTGTAAGAATGCCATGTGCATTACATGATTACTATATAGCTTCTAACATGACATTTGCATTACATTTCTTTGCAGCAATTACTTTGTTCTTTTTGTGTTGCTCATAAGTGGTCAGAGCAAAAATGGCCAAAGATCAGAAGGCAAGCTGGACATACAGGGGTCGGTACTGGGACCAGTATTATTCAATGTATTCATTAATGAGGGAATGGAGTGAACTGTCAGCAAGTTTGCTGATGACACCAATCTGGGTGGAGTGGGTGGCACACTGGAGAGTCGTGTTGCCATTCAGAGAGACAGACAGGCTGGAATTGGGCAGGAAGAAATTTAACAAAGTTCAACAGGGGCAAGTGTAGAGTCATGAATCTTGGAAAGAACTGTGTATCAGTGTAGGTTGGGGACTGACCTGCTGGAGCACTGAAGGGGAGAAGGGATTGGGATTCCTGGTGGATGGAAGGATGGCCATGCGGCAGCAGTGTGTTCTTGTAGCCAGGAAGGCCAATGCCGTTCTGGGGTCTTAATAGACCACTTTCTCAGCAAAACTTGGTGAAGTGACACACTGTGTTTATCTCTCTCAGCCAATAGTCTAATTTCTCACTCAAATTCTCCAATTAGCTCAAACCAGCACAATCCACCCCTGTCTACTTCACCCAGAGTTTTAATGAGAATTTTCTATCTAATCTAAACAACATAATATTTACAATAATGAATATTTACAAATTCAATTAATTCCAGATGTATCTTGGATGTAGGTGATTCAAAAGCTCAGAAAACAGGAAACAGTTTGTCTCCTCACAGATAAGATGAGACCAGGGACTCCCAGGTGACATTGGGTTCGTGCTCAGGTGTATTGTAGATTCTGTTGTGATGGACGCCAGATGAAACCTAGAACAGAAAACTCCTAACATTTTAAATTTAAATTCTTTCAGCTAAGGTTAGATTTATCTGTGGAATACACTGGATTTCACCATTCTCCTGCATTACCCAGTATGTATGACCAGGACCTTCTGCA
>VWZI01011688.1:67586-78421 GCA_013396835.1 Psilopogon haemacephalus | reverse complement strand
GGCAACCTGTGCCAGTGTCTGACTTCAGCATTAATTGTGGTGAGAGAGGGAAATGCTGGAGCCAACATTTTGGCCCTTCTCCTGGGCCTTTGTCGAGGAGTCTTGCAAAGCCTTTGAAAAAACAGCTTTGAATAATTACTGAATCCCTCCCTCTCATAAACAATTAGCATCCTTCCCCAATTATCTACTCAATTATCATCTCTGAAGTCTCTTGCATTAAATGCAACCATATGTTCCTCACAGTCACTTCCAGCAGAGCCCATTGCCTTGCCCGGTACCTCCCCACTGCACAAACTTTCTCTTCCCCCAGATCCCTCCTGGAAAAGCTCCAGGACCAGCCCCTGCACACCAGGTCCCTCAGCCAGTAGGCTCAGCAGGGTCATAACCCACCAGAGCTACACACGAGCAGAAGCAGTGTTGGGGTGCAGGATCTCCTCTCTGGAGCTGCTCCGCTCTGGTGAGACTTCACCTGGAGTGCTGTGCCCAGCTCTGGAGCCCTCAATGTAGGAAGGACTTGGAGCTGATGGAGAGGGTCCAGAGGAGGGCTGCAAAAATGATCAGGAGGTTGGAGCACCTCTGTGTCCAGTTTTGGAGCCCCTATTACAAGAGGGATGTGGACATGCTGAAGTGTGTCCAGAGAAGGGCCACGAGGATGAGCAAAGGACTGGAGCAACTCTGCCATGAGGACAGGCTGAAAGAGTTGGAGTTGTTCAGTCTGGAGAAGAGGAGGCTCCCAAGTGACCTTCTTGTGGCCTTGCAGGATCTGAAGGGAGCTACAGAAAAGCTGGGGAGGGACTTCTGAGGCTATCAGGGAGCAAGAGGACTAGAGGGAATGGAGCAAAGCTGGAGGTGGGGAGATTCAGACTAGAGGTGAGGAGGAAGTTGTTGAGCATGAGAGTGGTGAGAGGCAGGAATGGGTTGTCCAGGGAGGTGTTTGGGGTCACATCCCTGGAGGTGTTTGCAGCCAGGCTGGCAGAGGCTGTGGGCAGCCTGATCTAGGGTAGGGTGTCCCTGGGCATGTCAGGGGGGTTGGAACTGGATGATCCTTGTGGTCCATTCCAACCCTGACAGATTCTATGATTCTCCCCAGACAAGAGGAGGCTCTGGGGAGACCTCATAGCAGCCTTCCTGGGGGGCTAGCAGACCTGAAGGGGGCTACAAGAAGGATGGAGAGAGACTGTTTGGAAAGGGCTGCAGTGACAAGACAAGAGGCAATGGCTTCAAATTAGAGAAGAGCAGATCTGAATTGGATGTTAGGAACAGGTTTTTAACTATGAAGGTGGTGGAACACTGGAACAGGTTGCCCAAGGAGGTGTTTAAGGCCCCATTCTTGGAGATATTCACGGTGAGACTTGATAGGGCTCTGGGCAACCTAGAATCATAGAATCATAGAATGGTTTAGGTTGGAAGAGACCTCAAAGATCATCCAGTTCCAACCCCCTTGTGCATAGGCAGGGACACCTCCCACTAGAACAGGTTGCTCAAGACCTCATCCAACCTGGCCTTGAACACATCCAGGGAGGGAGCAGCCACAACCTCCCTGGGCAACCTGTTCCAGTGTCTCACCACCCTCGCTGTGAAGAACTTCCTCCTAACATCCCGTTTAAATCTCCCCTCTGCTAATTAGAACCCATTCCCCCTTGTTCTGTCATTACAAGATCTTGTGAACAGTCCCTCCCCAGCTTTCCTGTAGGCCCCCTTCAGATACTGGAAGGTTGCTATAAGGTCTCCTCGAAGCCTTCTCTTCTCCAGGCTGAAAAGCCCCAACTCCCTCAGCCTGTCCTCATAGCAGAGCTGCTCCATCCCTCATAGAATCTTAGAATCAGTCAGGGTTGGAAGGGACCACAAGGATCATCCAGTTCCAACCCCCCTGCCATGGGCAGGGACACCCTACCCCAGATTAGACTGGACAGAGCCTCATCCAGCCTGCCCTTAAACACCACCAGAGATGTGACCCCAACCACCCCCCTGGGCAATCCCTTTCCAGGCTCTCACCACCCTCACTGGGAAGAATTTCTCCCTGACATCCAGTCTAAACGTACTGATGTGGCTCTTGGGCTCAGGGAGTATGGAGATGCCATTGCAAGTCTCCGTCTCTGCTCAGACTTTAACAGTTACAACTATGAAAGCATTGACCTTCTCCCATCCAAATAGGAGTTAGAATAGAATCAGCCAGGTTGGAAGAGACCTCCAAGCTCATCCAGTCCAACCTAGCACCCAGCCCTAGCCAATGGCACTAAGTGCTCCATCCAGTCCTTTCTTGAACACCTCCAGGGATGTTGACTCCATCACCTCCCTGGGCAGCCCATTCCAATGCCAATCACTCTCTCTGGCAACAACTTCCTCCTAACATCCAGCCTGAACCTCCCCTGGCACAACTTGAGACTGTGTCCCCTTGTTCTCTTCCTGGGTGCCTGGCAGAAGAGCCCAACCCCACCTGGCTACAACCTCCCTTTAGGCAGTTGTACACAGCAATGAGGTCACCCTGAGCCTCCTCTTCTCCAGGCTGCACACCCCAAGCTCCCTCAGCCTCTCCTCCCATGGCTGTGCTCCAGGCCCCTCACCAGCTTTGTCGCCCTTCTCTGGGCATGTTCCAGTCCCTCAACATCTCCCTTGAATCGAGGGGACCAGAACTGGGCACAGTTCTTAAGATGTGGCCTGACTAGTGCTGAGTACAGGGGAAGGATAACCTCCCTTGTCCTCTCTTCTTGCAGACCTGGACCTCCCTGAGGTCACAGCTGAGGCAGGACGGGCCCTACCCCAACCACACCAGCACGGACATCGGAGTGAACTAAATTTCTTGGTCACTACCATTCCTCCATCCTTAGCAAGGCTCACGAGCTGTCACCAACCCAAATAATTTCTCCTTGGCCATAAGAGGTTTTGGCCGTGTGGTCAAGTGCCAGTGCCATCAGCAAGCAGGTCATGCCCACCCCTGAGGACCAGGAGCAGGTGATAATTAGGTGTGGAGCCCCTCAGCTCCACCCTGTTATCAAACACAAAAGGATTACTTATGCATTCTGCCACCAGCCCCATCAGTAATTAGGAGTTTTACATATTAATTGCAGCCCAGAAGAACCCAACCCTCTGTTCCTGTGATGTTGAGGATGTGCAGCTGGAGCTGCTCCGGGAATAAGGGATGGAGCATTCCTGGTCTTCAGGCTCAGTTGCAAGAAGATGGACTGAGGTGAGGAAGTAGCTTGGCTGATTGCAAGGTGAGAAGATAAACCCTCCAGCAGCTCTGGTGAGGTACATCCAGGGCCACCCCTCAAGCCCTCTGCACAGCTCAGATATGAGGGACCAAGGGAGGACCGTAAAAAGCTGGAGAGCTTTGGACTTGCTGAGAGATGCAACCAAAGCCTGCAGGGATGGCACAAGTGTGCCCCAGCTCCATCCCAGTTGATGGGAGGTGGCTGCTGTGGGAAGAGGCACATCTCCTCCACATCCTCTGAATGATGAGGCACCACCTCATCACCACCTCTGAATAATGAGGTAAGATGGCACCACCACTACTAGCAGCAGATGAGGACAGCTCCTCTGAAGCTTAGAATCAGTCACCCTTAGACTTAGGGTGGAAGGGACCTTTAAAGGTCATTTAGTCCAACCACCCTGCAGAGATATCTCCAGCTGGAGCAGGTTGCTCAGAGCCCCAGAGAACCTGACATGGAATGGTTCCAGGATGGGGCATCTGCCATCTCTCTGGGCAACCTGGGCTGGGCTCTCACCATCCTCAAACATTTCTCCCTTCTCTCCAGTCTCAATCTCCCTCTTTTAGTTCAAGCCACCACCCCTCGTCCTGGCACAACAGGCCCTGAGAAGAAGTCTGTCCTCAGCTTTCTGATTGGCCCTTTGAAGCACAAGAAGGCCACCAGAGGATGTCCCTGAAGAACCCCAACTATCTCAGCCTGGCCTCACAGCAGCACCCTTCCAGCCCTCCCAGCATTGCTGTAGCCTCCTCTGGCCCCACTCCAACAGGTCCCTGTCTGTGCTGAGGACTCCAGAGCTGGCCCCAGCACTGCAGGAGTGGTCTCAAGTTGCTCATGATACATTCTCATGCATGAATGAATGACTCCTTTTACCTCAGCTGTGTTCCTCTGCACTGTACAAGCCCTGAGGTTCTCTCTCCTCACAGAATTTGCTCCTTGGCAGCAGAAGACCATTACCCATGGTCAGGCCAAGCAGAAATCACCAACATTAACAGCTTTGCCAGGCCAGACTGTGCCACTCTGTGCTATAATCAGCAGTAATGCCCCATTTGGATGGGCATCAGTTGTAGCTTACATCACAGAGCACCAAAACTTACTCATGGACCTGTCCAGAGTGATGGCCAGCAGCAGCAGGTCAGATCTTCTGCAGAGACAGACACCCTGGGCTGGGCATGCTGGGATGGCACTCAGGAAGCCAAATCCTGGCTTTGATGCCATTTTGTTCCACAGGCAGCTGGTGGGGAGGCAGAAGAAATCACTTGGAGCATTGATGAGGGTTTGCAGTGCATCAGCTCTGCACAATCAGAGAATCATAGAACCAGTCAGGGTTAGAATCATAGAATCAGTCAGAGTTGGAATCATACAATCAGTCAGAGTTAGAATCATAGAATCATAGAACCAGTCAGGGTTGGAAGGGACCACAAGGATCATCCACTTCCAACCCCCCTGCCATGCCCAGGGACACCCTACCCTAGATCAGGCTGCCCACAGCCTCTGCCAGCCTGGCTGCAAACACCTCCAGGGATCTGGCCCCAAACACCTCCCTGGGCAACCCATTCCAGGCTCTCATCACTCTCATGCTCAACAATGTCCTCCTCACATCCAATCTGAATCTCCTCACCTCCAGCTTTGCTCCATTCCCCCATGTCCTGTCACTACCTGAGAGCCTAAAAAATCCTTCCCCAGCATTTTTTTTTTTTTTTTTTGCAGTAGAAGAACCATCTCAATCTTCTCCACTTCAGCACAGATGAGAATTTATATGCAAGTCCCCACTTCAGGTGGGCAATCCAAAGAAATTAACCTCAGGAGAAAATTGCTTTTTTCTGGCTTAACACCGAGCTTATTATCATGTCAGGCAGAAGAGACAGAGGTGGGGAAAATGCAAAATCACAGCGTTGGCACCATGGTGCCTCCATCCCCTCGCAGCCCAGGAGCCTCTCATTAGGAGAAACGTTGGAATTCCAGAGGCTTTGCTCCTGGCAGCAACCAGAGGCACCTCCAGGGGCTAAGGAGCTGAGCTGTGCTGCAGAACTTTCACCCCAGAATCAGCGAGTCTGGTGGAGAAGGTGTTCTGGTGTTGCTGACAGCAGGCTGTGGGTGCTGGGATGTCCTCCCTGTGTCCTGGGCTGCATTAAGAGAAGCATTACCAGCAGGGCAAGGGAGGGGATTCTCCCCCTTTACTCTGCTCTCCTCAGACCCCACCTGGAGTACTGTGTGCAGTTCTGGAGCCTCCAGCACAGAAAGGACATGGAACTGCTGGAGAAGGTCCAGAGGAGGGCCATGAAGATGATCAGAGGGCTGGAGCACCTCTGCTATGAGGACAGGCTGAGAGAATTGAAGCTTTTCAGCTTGGAGAAGAGAAGGCTTCGAGGAGACCTTATAGCAACCTTCCAGTATCTGAAGGGGGCCTACAGGAGGGCTGGGGAGGGACTGTTCACAAGGTCTTGTAATGACAGGACAAGGGGGAATGGGTTCAAATTGGTGGAGGGGAGATTTGAACGGGATGTTAGGAGGAAGTTCTTCACAGTGAGGGTGGCGAGGCACTGGAACAGGTTGCCCAGGGAGGTTGTGGCTGCTCCATCCCTGGAGGTGTTGAAGGCCAGGCTGGATGAGGTCTTGAGCCACCTGATCTAGTGGGAGGTGTCCCTGCCTATGGCACAGGGGGGTTGGAACTGGATGATCTTTGAGGTCTCTTCCAACCTAAACCATTCTATGATTCTAAGATCCCCAAGCACCTGGCAAAGTAGGCAGAGTTCTCTGCTCAAGGAGGAAGGAGAAACCAAGCTCATCACTGCAACTTGTCCTGCTGCACTGGGTGCATTTCTTCAGCCAGGACATAGACTCATGGAATGGTTTAGTCCTTTGATACCTTCAAGTCAGACTGTTAACACAGCACTACAAAGTCTGCTGCTAAACCATATCCCTCAGCATCACATCTCCACGACTTTGAAATCCCTCCAGCAACAAGGACTTCACCACTGGCCTGGGAAGCCTGGGCCAAGCCTTGACAACCCTTTTGGGGAAGAAATTGTTCTTTGTGTCCAAACTAAAGCTCCCCTGGGGAACTTGTGGGCCATTTCCTCTTGTTCTGTTTCTTGTCCCTTGAGAGGAGAGACCAACACCCACCTGGCTCCAGCCTCCTTCTAGAGACCTCTTCTCCAGGCTGATCAGCCCTAGGTACTTCAGCTGCTTCTCCACTTCAGCTGCCCTTGCCACTCATGTCACCAGCATGGGATGTGACCATCGGGGAGAAAAGCAAATTCTGCCTCATGTCCAGGCAGTGTGAGACAGAGATTGAGATTGTGCTGGCCGTGGTGGGTCAGGGGCTCTGCAGGGGAGCTTAGACAGGGATGCTCAAGCCAGAGGTGACTTTCCTCTGTGAGAAGGATGGCAGCAACCCTTCTGAAGAGTGAATCATAGAATCCTAGAGTTGTTTGGACCGGAAAAGACCTCCAAGATCATCAAGTCAGACTAGTTTGGATGAGGTTTTGAGTAACTTGTTCTAGTAGAAGGTGTCAGGGGAGGTTTAGACTGGATGTTGGGAGGAAGTATTGAGCGGGTGGTCAGGCACTGGAACAGGCTGCCCTGGGAGGTGGTGGAGTCACCATCCCTGGAGGTGTTTAAAAAAAGAGTGGATGTGGCACTTGAGGCTATGGTCTAGTGATTAAGGATGCTGGGATGAAGGTTGGGCTGGATGATCCTGGTGGTCCTTTGTAACCATAGTGATTCATAGTGATGAGAGGTTGTGCTGAGGGATTTGGGTTAGTCAAGGACTTGTCAGTGTGAAACTAATGATTGGACTCAATGATCTCGAAGGTCTTTTCCAATCTAAGAAATTCTGTGATTCTGTGATTTTGTGTCCCTGCCCACAGCAAGGGGGCTTGGAACTGGATGACCTTTAAGGTCCTTGGATGGTTTGGGAGTTCCCCTCCCCCCACTTTGAAATCACCCAGACTAGACTCAGCTGGCTGGAAGTTAAGGAATGAAGCTTCATATTCACAGCTCAGCACAATATACAAGAAGATATTTACCATATATTACAGATATTTACAGATATATACAGTAAAAAGGTAATACAAAAACACCACAGCCCTCCCAGAGATCAGTTTCCCAGCCACCCTTCCACCTTCTACCCACCCTTATCCTAGAATCTACCACCTTCTACCCACCAACCTTATCCTAGAATCTACCTTATGTGCCAGGTAGATCAGAGAGATCATCAAGGGGGGTTAGAAGCAGAAATTGGTTAGTTGGGTTACACAGATCCAGCTGGAAGCCAAGGAGAGGGAGATCAGACTCCACAGGCAGAGAGCAGTCCACAGCAACTCACAGGATCACAGGACGTTAGGGCGTGGAAGAGACCCAAGGAGATCATAGAATCAGAGAATGGTTTAGGTTGAAAGGACCTCAAAGTTCATCCAGTTCCACCCCCCCTGTGTCATAGGCAGGGACACCTGCCACTAGAACAGGTTGCTCAAGGCCTCATCCAACCTGGCCTTCAACACCCCCAGGGAGGTTGTGGAGCACAGAATCACCCAATGTGATCTACCTCCATCCAGTGCCATCTATCTGGTTCTGTATATCATAGAATGGTTTAGGTTGGAAGGGACCTCAAAGCTCATCTAGTTCCAACGCCCCACTATAGACAGGGACACCTCCCACTAGAACAGGTCACTCAACACCTCATCCAAAATGGCCTTCAACACCTCCAGGGAGGTTGTGGAGCAGAGAATCACCCAATGTGATCAAAGATCAAAGATCACATTGCGTGATTCTGTGCTCCACAACCTCCCTGGGCAACCTGTGCCAGTGTCTCACCACCCTCACTGTAAAGAACTTCCTCCTAACATCCAGTTTAAATCTCCCCTCTTCCAATTTAAACCCATTATTCCTTATCCTGTCACAACAAGACCTTGTCAATAGTCCTTCCCCAGCCTTCCTGTAGGCCCCTTCAGGTACTGAAAGGCCACTCCAAGGTCTCCTGATCATCATCACGTCCAACCCCCTCTGCCAGAGCAGGACCATCCAATCTAGCACAGATCACAGAGGAACATACCCAGACAGGCCTTGGAAGACTCCAGAGAAGGAAACTCCACCCAACCTCCTTATCTGTGCTTGTGTCCTTACTCTACTACATCTCAGCAAACCCTCGTGTGCCACAGACATCACCACTGAGCTCTTTCCACCTCCTATAACCTAACTTCCCTTCTTAAGACATCCCAATGAACCTCAAACCAGCACAGGTCCCTTCCAACCCATCCTACTCGCCTGCGAATCTAGGAGCCCAACCGTCAGCTGAGGGCCACCAAACCATGTCCCCAGGCACTGCGTCCATGCATTCCTCGAGCACCTTCAGGTGGTGGCAACCCTAGCACCTAGGACCGCTTGACCTCCTCGTCGTCGGTGGTGCTGGTGTGAACTAATTGGAGGCTTTGAATGAGAAATTAGGCTACAGGCTGAAAGAGGAAAGCACTGAGGGTGCTACTTCACTCATAGATTCACTGAGAAAGAAAAAAAAAAATGTTTTAAGAGTTGTAACCCAAACATAGATAAGTCAGACTGTTTCAGACCACTCTGGGCTGTGGCTGCTCCTGCATGGCTTTCTCCTTTCCTAGCTGAATCTGAATAATTCCACTAACTTCTTTTCCTGCTGCTAATCCCCCCCTGGACAATCTACCTCTGCCTATCTCCTGCATAAAACAGGTGGGGAGATAAGACTGGGGAAGGGGGGAAGGTGGTAGGGGTGGTTAGAAACCCCTCTTAGGGATTTTGATCTCTGGGAGGGCTGTGGTGTTTCTGTATTAGCTTTTTGTTGTATATATAAGTATCTGTTATACATTGTAAATATCTGCTTGTATATTGTGCATGGCTGTAAATATGAAGCTTCATTTATTAACTTGCAGCTGATCAGAGGGCTGCAGCACCTCTGCTATGAGGATAAACTGAAAGAGTTGGGGCTGCTGAGTCTGGAGAAAAGGAGACTCCCAGGTGACCTTCTTGTGGCCTTCCAGGATCTGAAGGGGGCATACAGAAAAGCTGGGGAGGGACTTTTTAGGCTATTGGGGAGTGACAGGACTAGGGGGAATGGAGCAAAGCCGGAGGTGGGGAGATTCAGATTGGAGGTGATGAGGAAGTTGTTAGCATGAGAGTGGTGAGAGCCTGGAACAAGTTGCCCAGGGAGGTGTTTGGGGCCAGATCCCTGGAGGTGTTTGCAGCCAGACTGGCAGAGGCTGTGGGCAGCCTGCTCTAGGGTAGGGTGTCCCTGGGCATGGCAGGGGGGTTGGAACAGGATGATTCTTGTGTTCCCTTCCAACCCTGACTGGTTCTATGATGATCCTGTGATGCTATGATTCCACAATTCCATGATTCTATGATTCCTTGATTCTGTGATTCTATGATCCTGTGATTCCATGCTTCTATGATTCTATGATTCCGTGATTCTATGATTCTGTGATTCTGTGATTCCGTGATTCTGTGATTCTATGATTCTGTGATTCTATGATTGGGCAATTCCGTGATTCTATGATTCTGTGATTCTATGATTCCGTGATTCTGTGATTCTGTGATTCCATGATTCTGTGATTCTGTGATTCTATGATTGGGCAATTCCGTGATTCTATGATTCTGCAGTTCTATGATTCTATGATTCTATGACTGAGTCCTAGCCTGGGTTATTTCCAAGTGTGGGAGGGCAGCTAACTGCCAAACTACCACACCGGTGGCGCTCGTTGATCATCACCCCGAGTGGCAGGCCGGTCCCCAGCGGCACCGGCGGGCACAGCGGCGGCTCCCGGGCGGCTGCTGCTGGCCGCAGGCGGCTCGACGGCAGCGGCGGCGGCAGGCAGGCGAGAGCTCGGCAGAGGGAAGTTGTCAGTCGCCCCTGATTGATCAGCCGCGCCCGGGGCGGCAGCGCTACCTGTGCCATCTGTGTCGAGCACTTACGGGGGAACCCTCTCGGCAGCTGCCGTACAAATCAGGGGCGGCTCCAAGGTCACGCCGAAGGGGATTCGCAGCCGCGGGGCGGATGTTCGGCGCCGAGCGGAGCGAGAGGAGCAGCCCCCGGCCCAGCCCCCCGCAAGCCCGGCCCCGCTGGGACGCCTGCATCCTGCCTGGGTTAATTTACTGATTAATCTCCAGTCGGTGGTTTGCGCTTTCCCCAGATGGCCAATTAAAACTTACAACTGGCAGAGCCGTGCCCCGTTGGCAGGCGGCAGCGGGGCTGCGGCTGCAGGCAGCGACAGAAGGCCTGGGCCCGCTTCTGCCTCGGGTTTGGGTTTTGTTTTTTGTTTTTTGGGTTTTTTTTTTTTTCTTTCCCTTCCCCCTCCTTTTCTGGCTTTAATCAGAGGGGAGAGAATCCTTCAGCCCACCACCAGTATAGCCCCCAGAGCAGGGCATGGCTGGGCATGTGGTGTCGGGGATGAAGAGCATCCTGCATCCTCCTCTGAGCATCTGCCTCTGAGCATCTGCCCAGGGAGGTGGAGGAGTCGCCATCCCTGGAGGTGTTCAAGCAAAGGCTGGATGGGGCACTTAGTGCCATTGGATAGGGCTGGGTGCTAGGTTGGACTGGATGAGCTTGGAGGTCTCTTCCAACCTGGCTTATTCTGTTCTGTTTCGTTCTGTTTCGTTTTG
>VWZI01011688.1:20281-51803 GCA_013396835.1 Psilopogon haemacephalus | reverse complement strand
GCCCTCCTCTGGACTCTCTCCAGCAGTTCCATGTCATTCTTGTGCTGGAGGCTCCAGAACTGCACACAGTGCTGCAGGTGGGGTCTGAGGAGAGCAGAGTAAAGGGAGAGAATCCCCTCCCTTGCCCTGCTGGTAATGCTGCTTAACATCTAAAAACTGAGAGTTCTTTGTTATACCTCCTTATCAGAGTTTTTACAACCTCTAGGTCATTTTGGCCCTGACTCAGCCATACACCACATTCCACAAGGCCCACGCTTAGAGCCTGTGTGTCAACTCCTGCAAACCTCCATGAACACATTTAACACCTCCTCATTCTTTCTCCACCTTCTGCCTCCATTTATCTTGACACAGCACATCTTGTTTTATTACGAGCCTGTGTACGCACAGGGAGGAAGTGAGTGAGTGGGTGAAAAGCAATGCCCTGATGGGCCCACACCACCAGCTCTTGGGAGGTGTCCCTTTGCCAGAGCTGGTGGCTCCTTCCCAGTTCACCGTTGGCAGGCTGGGAGGTGGCGAGGAAGGTGGCAGCGGGGAAGGCGCCGGAGCTGTGCGACCCGCCGGCCACGCCGGAGCTTTCCCACACGTGAGATGTGTGAATCCTTGATTGCCTTTGCTCTCCAAAGGCACATTTATCCATGAGGAAATGAGCGAGGTAGGTAAACAAGCCCTCTGCGGGCAGCGGCGGTGCTGGCGGCTGGGTGTTTGCACAGCGGGGCGCGGGGAAATGAGCCTGCCCGGAGTTATTAGAGGGCAGGAGGTAGAAAGCAGCCCAGTTTATGAGAAAACAACGCAGCGCTGGCTGAGCGGATAGAGAGGCAGAGCCTGAGTCAACTCCGGCTCCTTCTCGGCTTTTGGGCTTTGGGTTTGGTTTTCCTTTATCCCGACGGAGAAGCGAGCGGCGGCCGCCAGTGACTCTCTGCTCCCCAGCAGGGTGTTGGTGGGGAGGGGAAGGTTCCTAGATTCAGAGAATCGTAGACTGGTTGAGAATCAGAGGATGGTTTAGGTTGGAAGAGATCTCAAAGCTCATCCAGTTCCAACCCCCCTGTGCCACCCTCTTCTGGAATAGAATCATAAAATTATAGAATCATAGAATGGTTTAGGTTGGAAGCGACCTCAAAGTTCATCCAGTTCCAACCCCCCTGTGCCACCCCCTTCTGGAATAGAATCATAGAATCATAAACTCATAGACTCATAGAATCATAGAATGGTTTAGGTTGGAAGAGACCTCAAAGATCATCCTGTTCCAACCCTCCCCATGCCACCCCCTTCTGGAATAGAATCATAGAATCATAAACTCATAGACTCATAGAATCATAGAATGGTTTAGGTTGGAAGAGACCTCAAAGATCATCCTGTTCCAACCCTCCCCATGCCATAGGCAGAGACACCTCCCACTAGATCAGGACACTCAAGACCTTATCCAGCCTGGCCTTGAACACATCCAGAGAGGGAGCAGCCACAACCTCCCTGGGCAACCTCTGCCAGTGTCTCACCACCCGCACTATGAAGAACTTCCTCCTAACATCCCGTTTAAATCTCCCCTCTGACAGTTTGAACCCATTCCCCCTCGTCCTGTCATTACAAGACCTTGTGAACAGTCCCTCCCCAGCCTTTCTGTAGGCCACCTTCAGATACTGGAAGGCTGCTATAAGGTCTCCTTGAAGCCTTCTCTTCTCCAGGCTGAAAAGTCCCAACTCCCTCAGCCTGTCCTCACAGCAGAGGTGCTCCAGCCTTCTGATCATTTTCGTGGCCTTCCTCTGGACTCTGTCCAGCACTTGGAAAGGACCTCAAAGTTCATCCAGTTCCAAGCCCCTCTGTGCCATAGGCAGGGACACCTCCCACTAGAACAAGTCACTCAAGGCCTCATCCAACCTGGCCTTCAAGACCCCCAGGCAGGTTGTGGAGCACAGAATCACCCAATGTGATCTTTGATCTCCCTGGGCCACCTGTGCCAGTGTCTCACTGCCCTCACTGGAAAGAACTTCCTCCTAACATCCAGCTTCAATCTCCCCTCTGCCAGTTTAACACCTCCAGGGAGGTTGTGAGGCACAGAATCACCCAATGTGATTCCATCTTTGATCACACTGGGTGATTGTGTGCTGCACAATCTCCTTGGGCAACCTGTGCCAGTGTCTCACTACCCTCACTGGAAAGAACTTCCTCCTAACATCCAATCTGAATCTCCCCACCTCCAGCTTTTCTCCATTCCCCCTGTCCTCTCACTACCTGGTAGCCTCAAAAGTCCCTCCCCAGATTTTATGTAGGCCCCCTTCAGATACTGGAAGGCTACTATAAGGTCTCCTCAAAGCCTCCTCTTCTCCAGACTGCACAGCCCCAACTCTTTCAGTCTGTCCTCATAGCAGAGGTGCTGCAGCCCTCTGAGCATCCTCGTGGCCCTTCTCTGGACACACTCCAGCATCTCCACATCCCTCTTGTCCCAGGGGCTCCACAACTGGATGCAGTACTCCAGGTGGGGTCAAACACCTGGCTCCAGCCTCCTTCCAGGGATTTGCAGAGAGCCAGAAGGTCTCCCTTTAGCCTCCTTCTTTCAGGCTGAATGTATTTGGTTTAGGCTAGGCCCCCAAGCTCAAAAAGCTCAATAAATACTCAATCCGATTTGGAAGCAAAAAGAAATAAGCTTTAACAATAAATAGGAGGTAAGGGGAGTTACAGAAAAAAAAAAGGGGGGGGAAAGGGAACCAAAAATACAGGGTAGGGAAAATGAGAGGTATTAGAGGATAAAGGGAACAAAACACAAAAGAGCAGAATGCAACGCGTTGAGTCCAAACGCTGGGATGGATGATTTGATGGTGGAGGAAAGAGGATGCAGGATTTTGATGGTGAAAGGCAGTTAGTTAGAGTTGCAAAGGGAAGATGGTGGCAATTCCTCCACGTGTTTGCTGGAGAGCATGTGGTGTTCAGCAGCAAGGCAACGAGGGTCAGGCAGGGAGGACCAGAGAGAGAGAGAAGAAAAGATATGCTCCCCTTTCATAGCAGTCCTTGGCAGGAGGTGGGAGAGAGCTAAATATGACACCTGGGGACAGGTCAGACCACCCCCAGGGAGGAGTCAGGAGAAGGCTCCAGGTGGGCTTAACTCTTTACACTGACCAAGCCCAGGTCACTCAGGCACTTCTCACAGTACCTGCCCTCCAGCCCCTTCCCACGATGCTGCACTATGAGACATTCCCAGAGAGCAAATCCCGAGGCTTCCAGAGCATCCTCCTGGCTCCCCATGCACTTCAAGGAGACAACCTTCTCCCCACAGCTGGCTTGCAGCTGGACACCACTGGGGAAGGATGATTTATGCCCAGATATAAATCAGAGTGACTGGTGAGGGGGAGCTGATTAGCTGGAAGTGAGCACTTCTGGAAACACACACAGCCAGCTTCCAAACACGACACATCTGTCTGCACTGCAGTGGCCTGGCACAGCTCATTTAGGCACTGTGCCCATCTGCCTGTGCCCTTTAGAGCCTCCAAGGAGTTGGGAACTGAGAAGGGGAAGAACTGCATTGCCTGTTAAGGATAATCTTGGCAGTGTGCACTTGCAGCCCAAAAAGCCAGCCAGAACCTGGGCTGCATCAGGAGCAGTGTGGCCACCAGGGCCAGGGAGGTGATTCTCCCCCTCTACTCCGCTCTGCTGAGACCCCACCTGGAGTACTGCATCCAGTTCTAGAGCCCCTGTTGCAAGAGGGATGTGGAGATCCTGGAGTGTGCCCAGAGAAGGGCCACGAGGATGCTCAGAGGGCTGCAGCACCTCTGCTATGAGGACAGACTGAAGGAGTTGGGGCTGTGCAGGCTGGAGAAGAGGAGGCTCCCAGGTGACCTTATTGCAGCCTTCCAGGATATGAAGGGGTCCTACAAAAAAAGCTGGGGAGGGACTTTTTAGGCTATTACAGAGTGGCAGGACTAGAGGGAATGGAGCAAAGCTGGAGGTGGGGAGATTCAGAGTGGAGGTGAGGAGGAAGTTCTTCACCATGAGAGTGGTGAGAACCTGGAATGGGTTGCCCAGGGGGGTTGTTGGGGCCACATCCCTGGAGCTGTTTGCAGCCAGGCTGGCAGAGGCTGTGGGCAGCCTGATCTAGGGTAGGATGTCCCTGGGCATGGCAGGGGGGCTGGAACTAGGTGATCCTTGTGGTCCCTTCCAACCCTGACTGATTCTAGGATTCTATAATCCTGTTTCAGACGCAGTGAATCCAGGATCCAACCAAGGGAACTCAGGATCAGACCATGGGTTCCTGTGGACTCCACTGCAGTGACCAAGGTGTGGCAAAGCTGTCACATGCCGTGGTGGGTGCAGGGACATCAGCAGTCTTTGTGTTTTTACAGGAAAAAAAAAAAATATCCATGGCATTGTTTTCCTTCCTTCAAGAAAGAAGAGTGCAGGTAGAAGAGAGCTGCCAGCAGGTCAAGAGAGGTTCTCTTCCCTGTCTACTCTTTCTCAGTGAGGACACATCTGAAGTTCTGGGTCCAGTTCTGGGCTCACAGTTCAGAAGAGACAGGGAACTATTGGAAAGAGACTGCAAAGATGCTGAGAGGCCTGGAGCATCTCTGTGAGGAGGAAAGGCTGCGGAACCTCAAGAAAAGGAGCCCCAATGGGGATCTGATCAGTGCTCAGCAATAGCCCAAGGACCTGTGAGGAGCAAGAGGCTGGGGCCAGACTCTTGTCAGTGGTGCCCAGTAATAGGACAAGGGGCAACGGGCACAAACTGGAACCCAGGAGGAAGAGAGGGAGAAAGTTTTTTGGTGTGAAGGTGCATGGAAGCCTGAAGCAGGCTGCCCAGAAAGGTTGTGGAGTTTTCTCTGGAGAGCTTCCAAACCCCCCTGGCCATTGAGATGCTGGGCAAGGTGCTGTGGGTGCCCCTGCTTTAGCAGAAGGGTGGAAGTGGATGATCTCCAGAAGTTACTTCAAACCCCATCCCCACTGGGATTCTGTGGAAATAAATAAGTAAATGATGTGAGTGTGAAAGTCAGGAAAGCACAACTCCTGAAGGCTCAGAGAAGAAACAGAGAGGCCATCACCTTGAAACCATTTCTGATTTTGAGTGAGCACCACGGAGCTGACACCCAGCTCCCAGCTTTTTTGGGTGCTTGGGCTCTTGGGACACTATTTCCCCATCACCTCTGGTGCTTTTCAGCACCTGGAGCTTCAGTAGCTCGATCTTTACAGTGACAGGGATGAGATACTGGAACAGGTTACCCAGAAAAACTGTGGATGCCCCCTCCCTGGAGGTGCTCAAGACCAGGAGCAACTGTTCTAGTGGGAGGTGTCCCTGCCCATGGCAGGGGGAGTTGGAACTGGATGACCTTTACGGTCCCTTCCAACTCAAACCAGACTATGAATCCACAAATCCCAGCTCTTGGCAGATCTGGAGGCGCTTAAGGCAAGCACGGATGGCACCAGCAGAGCCTCAGTGAGCAGTGGCTGCCCCTCAGGGCCAGAGGCCACCAGGAGCTCCCATAACGTCCCCCACAATTGCAGAGCAGCAGAGGAATGGGTGTTGCTTAGCAATTTGCTGCAGCAGGCTGGAGGAGCAGGATGCAGGCAAAGCTTTGTCGGGAGCCGCAAAGTTATCATCATGATTACTATTTAAAGAGCAGCCTGGATGCGTGTGGCACTTTAGAGACATAAAGAATTGATGGTCCTTGCCCCCCCCTGAAGCTGGAAGAGCACAAAGGCAGCCCCAGCCAACAATGAGCAGGGCTGTGGAGTGCCAAAGCGCAGCAGGGCTCCTGCTCTTCCACTTGACCCGCAGCCACGCGGCAAGGTGTTGCCTCTGATTACAGTGGGTGGAATGGCAATGGCTGGAAGCTGAGGCTTAGGAAGTTTCATTTAGACATGAACAGGAATTTTTTTCACTGTGAGGGTGACAGAACACTGGAACAGGCTGCCCAAGGGGGTTGTGGAGTCTCCCTCTCTGGAGATATTCAAAACCTGCCTGGAATGTGTTCCTGCGTTCCTGCGTTCCTGTGTTCCTGTGTTCCTGGATGTGACCTGCTCTAGGTGATCCTGCTCTGGCAGAGGGGTTGGACTGGATGAGCTTTGCAGGTCCCTTCCAGCCCCTGACATTATGTGATTCTCTGATTTTCACTGGCATAAACTGGCAGAAAGGAGATTGAAACGGGATGT
Organism: Psilopogon haemacephalus; assembly: GCA_013396835.1. Taxonomy (NCBI): domain Eukaryota; kingdom Metazoa; phylum Chordata; class Aves; order Piciformes; family Megalaimidae; genus Psilopogon; species Psilopogon haemacephalus. Next base: position 45,674 of record VWZI01011688.1, on the reverse strand, counting down.
TAGGAGGAAGTTGTTTCCAGTGAGAGTGATGAGACAGTGGCACAGGTTGCCCAGGGAGGCTGTGGCTGCTCCCTCCATGGAAATGTTCAAGGCCAGGTTGGATGAGGCCTTGAGTGATCTGTTCTAGTGAGAGGTGTCCCTGTCTATGGCACAGGGGGGTTGGAACTGGATGAGCTTTGAACTCCCTTCCAACCTAAACCATTCTATGATTCCCTCAGTGCCCAAAGTAGGGACAGCATCCTGGTTTGGACTGGTTTGTGTCTGTCTCTGTAGAGCTGAGGATGGAGCAGGCTGCCCAGAGAGGTTGGGGAGTCTCCTTCTCCAGAGATCTTCAAAACCTGCCTGGATCCATTCCTGTGTAACCTGCCTAAGATAATCTTGCTTTGGCAGAGAGGTTAGACTGGATGATCTCTGGAGGTCCCTTCCAACCTCTAGCATTCTATGGAAGCCAGGCAGGAGTCATCACCATGATGGATGAGCATGGAAAAGCCTCTCCAAGCAAAGATGGAGGCACAGAAATGACCTCCAGTTTCACCAGTGGTTTTAGGTGGGATATTAGAAGAACTGCCTGGGTTATCAGGCTGCCCAGGTGGTGATGGAGACACTGTCCTTGGAGGTGTTCAAGAAACATGTGGCCATGGCACTTCTGGACATGGTTTAGCAGCCATGGTGGTGTGAGATCAGTTGCAGGACTTAATCTTAAAGGGCTCTTCCAACCCAAACAATTCTATGATGCTCAAAGATGTGTGGATGTGGTGCTGAGGGACATAGTTTAGTGGCAGCAGCTTATCAGTAGTGGTGGATTTGGGAGCTTTAGATGATGCACTTGATGATCTCAAAGGTCTCTTCCAGCCTCAACAGCTGTGTGTGACTCTATGGTTCTACCTGCTCTTGCCTTGGAGCAACGAAGTACTGCACTCTGCAGCTCCAGGGCTGGGACCCAAAAATACAACTCAGGCTCACTCCAGAGCAGGTGTGAGGCAGGAGGGAGGTTCCTGCAGCATTCAATGACTTCTGGATGGGGTCCCAGGTCGTTCTGCTGCCGTTTTGTCAAATAACTTTGATTTATGTTCAGTTATTTAATATCAGCCTGGAAAAATGGAGGGAAAAAAAGAAAGTCTGATTTTGCTCAGCTCAGTGCTTGCCTGACACTGCTCCTCCCAAAGGCTTTAATTTTGTGTCTTGTCCATTCCTTTCCCTTCTGCACTGAAATTTTGTTCTCCTTTGGTGAGCTCAGCAAGATGCTAGGGACGCTTGTGACAGAGCATCATACATCTCCTGTCAAGGGAGCCTGGCTTTTCGAGGTGGGGAAAATCACAGATTCACACATTGCATCAGGTTGGAAGGCACTCCCAGAGGTCATCTTGTCCAACACCCCTGCAGTCAGCAAGGACATCTCCAACTACAGCAGGCTGCCCAGGGCCACTTCAAGTCTGATCTTGGATGCTCGCCTCCTCTCTCCCATCCTCTTCAAGGATTTGCCCTCTACCACATCCCTGAATGAGCTATTCCAGTATTTCATGACCCTCACTGTGAAGGGACTCTCAAAGGTCATCTTGTCCAACCCCTCTGCAGTCAGCAGGGACATCTCCAAACAGAGCAGGCTGCCCAGGGCCACTTCAAGTCTGATCTTGAATGTTCTCCTCTTCTCTCCCTTCCTCTTCAAGGATGTGGCCTCCTTCCCATCCCTGGACAAACTACTGCAGTATTCCACCACCGTCTTTGAGAAGAACTTCCTCCTTATTCATGGATTCATAGAATGGTTTGGCTTGGAAGGATCATCTCATTCCAACCCTCCTGCCAGGGGCAAGGACATCTCCCACTAGATCAGGGGAGCCCCTTCCAACCCAGCCTTGGACAGCTCCCACTAGATTAGGTTGCTCAAGGCCCCTTAAACCTAGCCTTGGATGGCTCCCACTAGGTCAGGTTGCTCAAAGCCCCTTCCAACCTGGCCTTGGATGGCTCCCACTAGGTCAGGTTGCTCAAGGCCACTTCCAACCTGGCCTTGGATGGCTCCCACTAGGTCAGGTTGCTGAAAGGCCCTTCCAACCTGGCCTTGGACATCTCCCACTAGGTCAGGTTGCTCAAGGCCACTTCCAACCTGGCCTTGAACACCTCCAGGGAGGGCATCCACAACATCCCTGGGCAACTTGTTCCATTGTGTCATCACTCTCACTGGAAAGTATTTCTTCCTAATCTCCTGTCTAAATCTACCCTCCTCAAATTTCAACCCATTCCCCCTATCACAACATCCCTTGTCAAAAATCCTCATCTCCATCCTAAACCTCCCCTGCCCCACTTTCAAACCATTGCCCCAAATCCAGCGTGTGCCAGCAGAGCAAACCCTTGTCAGGGGGAGAGGAGCCCCTCCGTGCCTTGGGGTGTCTCAGGAGCCTTTCCCCCCACCCCAAAGCAGGATGCAGAGGCCGGGAAGGCGTCGCTAAGAGCAGGGCCACCTCGAGATGCTCCGGAGCTGACTGTTTTAATACCAAAGCGACACCAAAGCAGGGTCAAGTAAATAAATATGCATGGCTCACCAGTTCAAAATAATAAAATTCCAGTGTGTGCAAGCCTGCTTGTTGAACATATGTTTGCAGCACGGCTAAGCCATCTGGCTCAATGTCAAGCATTTACACCAACTGCAGTCTTACACTACCTGACAGCAGCAAAGCTTTATTCCCTTGGTGTTTGGGCACAAATGGAGAAATATTATTGAAATGATTATCTGCATCAAGACTCAGATTTGGTTTGACATTTAGCTGGCTCTGTTTAATCCAAAGGGTTGTCTGAATGAATAAAGAGAAGGGTTCCTCCAGAAGATGCTGCAAAGCAGCCAGGGAAAGCCAAAATGATTAATGAGACTGAAAGGCTGGGTGGACCCTGCCCACCTCCACCCAGACCTCGGTGCCAAGAACCGCATATGAAATTAGTCCCAGGCTTTTGGAGCTTGTCGGGGGGAAGGATGGCCACCGAAAGGGGCTCTATTTTTGGACCTTAGGAAAACAAAAGGAGCCAGGCCCTGGCTTCCAGCCCAGCAGGGACGCTCCATGTCCTAATTAAAAAGCATCTCTTGAAAGTCACAGGTCACCCCTCGCACCTCGCTTAGAGCCAGACGCCATTGACAGCCCTGTCCCTCTGCCCTCCGAGGTGCTGGCAGAGGGAACGCTGCTGGGGCAGAGCTTTGGGGACATGCCCCCTGTCCCCCCCTCCATCCCTGCACCCCAGGACAGCACGGTGCCCAGGGATGGCCATCAAATCTCAAAGCTGGTGGCCCCCGCTGCCTTCTCACGGCAAAGTCTCCCTAAAAGCAGGAGGGAAGGGAAAAAAATCAACCATTGTGAAGTCTGGAGCGAGCAGAGCAGGATTAGTTTGAACTCCCCGGGTAGCTGAAGGCTCCATCTGACAAAGACAAATTTACCTGAGGAATCAGAGATCTGTTTTAGAACAAAGCAGGGCTGGGAGCAGCGTCATGGTCCAGAGAGCCTTCCTCTGTGGGGGTACCAAAGCGCAACCTCCTTCCCTCTTCACGCAGCAAGCCCACCCCTGGGGCTGCTTTCTTCCCTTTCTCCTCCTGTCTTTGCCTTCTGATTGTTGATTTGGATTTAAAATTAATTTGGTGATTTGAGTTTAATAAGAATGTTAGACATGATTTCCTTCTCACTCTTACTTTTAATTAACTTTTTAATTGAGATTTAAATGAATTCTAATGAACAGAATTGGTAGCCTAATTGATTTGTTGCGGCAGCACGGGGAGGGATCGGGGATGCTGGCAGCATTTTGATGGATCACTCGGCGATGTCAGACAGCTCACAGGTTAATTTTTGGGCAGAAGTTACTTAATGCCAGCAGAAAGCCATCACTTACTCCTGATTTATTAGTAAACAGTTCCTGCTAAGCCCAGGGCCCACAATGTCCAAGCTAACCCGTGGTGATGTGCAGTCGCCTGGGCCACCTATTAAAGTCTCGTAGATCCACAGAGTCAAAGAATGGTTGGGCTGGAAAGGGCCTTAGAGATCGTAGAATCATAGAATCATAGAATGGTTTAGGTTGGAAGAGACCTCAAAGATCATCCACTTCCAACCCCTCTGTGCCATAGGCAGGGACACCTCCCACTAGATCAGGACGCTCAAGGCCCCTTCCAACCTAGCTTTGAACACCTCCAGGGAGGGAGCAGCCACAACCTCCTTGGGCAACCTGTGCCAGTGTCTCACCACACTCACTGCAAGCTTCCTCACAACATCCCATATAAATCTCCCCTCTTCCAGTTTGAACCCATTCCTCCTCATCCTCTCATTACAAGACCCTGTCAATAGTCCCTCCCCAGCCTTTCTGTAGCCCCCTTCATTTACTGGAAGACCACTCCAAGGTCTTCTGAAAGCCTTCGCTTCTCCAGCCTGCACAGCCCCAACTCTCTCAGCCTGACCTCATAGCAGAGCTGCTGCAGCCCTCTCAGCATCTTCATGGCCTCCTCTGCACTGGCTCCAACACTTCCATGTCCTTCTTGTGCTGGGGGCTCCAGAGCTGCACACAGTGCTGCAGGTGGGGTGTGAGGAGAGCAGAGCAAAGGGGCAGAATCCCCTCCCTTGCCCTGCTGCCCACAGCTGCTCTTGCTGCAGCCCAGCACACAGTTGCTGTCTGGGCTGCACTCACACTGCAGCCTCATCTTCAGCTTTGCATCAGCCCAGACCCCCAGGTCCTGTTCCTCAGGGCTGCTCTCAGCCATTCCCCACCCAGCCTGGAGTTGTGCTTGGGATTGCACCGACCCAGGTGCAGGACCTTACACTTGGCCTTGCTGAATGTCATGAGGGGACAATCACCTCCCTCATCCTTATGGTCACACTTAGGAACTTTGTTCTGGCTGTGTCCAAGAGCTGTGGTAGCACAGTCAGGGATGAGGAGCAGACACTGCACCCTGCTGGCTCCACTATCCCACATCAGTATCCCAGACCCTTGTCCCACAAACAGCTTGGCAAGGGCTTTGATGCTGAGCTGGGAGCCCTTCCTGGATAGATCCAGAGAATCACAGAATCATTAAGGTTGGAAAAGGCCTCCAAGATCATCAAGTCCAACCATAATCCAACTACCATGACCACTCATTAACACTGAGGGTGGTGAGACACTGGAATGGGTTGCCTAGGGAGGTTGTGGCTACTCCCTCCCTGGAGTTGCTCAAGGCCAGGCTGGATGAGGCCTTGAGCAACCTGTTCTAGTGGGAGGTGTCCCTGCCTATGGCACAGGGGGCTTGGAACTGGACGATCTTTGAGGTCTCTTCCAACCTAAACCATTCTATGATTCTATGAAAAGCCCTCTTCTATCACATTAAAGGAGCAGATGAGGAGCTAGGCTAGGACAGAGGCAGATGTGGGATGTAAATCCTGGTCACAGAAATTTGCCCCCATGACGATGTTCAAGGTGTTCAAGGTGAGCAACCTGGTGTAGAGGGAGGTGCCTCTGCCCATGACAGGGAGGTTGGAACTAGATGACCTTTAAGGCCCTTTCCAACCCAAACCATCCCACGATGCCATGATTCTATGATCCAGACATCCTGACCACCCAGTTCTGAAGGAGAGTGGCAAGTCTGAGTTGAATCCCAGTTCATGGATTGGGCAGCTCCAAAAGTAAATCTATGGCTAGGAAGTAGTTCCTTGCCCAAACATAAACTGAGTTGAACCTTTAGATATCAAAATATAATCCAGCATCCAGCTCCACAACAAACTGGTCTTTAAACACCTCCAGATGTGGTTGAGCAACCATCCCTGGAGATGTTCAAAACAAGAAATAGATGTGGCGTTTTCGGGCATAGTCCAGTGGTCATGGAGGTGTTGGGTAGAAGATTGGACTTGATCATCTTGGAGACCTTTTCCAACCTTCATAATTCTATGATTCAAAGCTGTGACTGGTGCAAGGGGACAACAAAGCCAGGACAGGGTTCCTTGCACGACCCTGAGGTGGAGAGCTCCTCCCCAGCTTTTCATGCCCATCTCACAGGTAATTGGAGAGAGAACAAGGGGGAATGGCCTCACGCTGAGGCTGGAGAGGTTTAGATTGGACATTAGGAAAAAGTTTTTCATGGAGAGAGTGGTCAGGCACTGGAATGAGTTGCCCAGGGAGGTGGTGGAGTCACCAACCGTGGATGTATTTAAAGGTCGTTGGGTGTGGTCCTGGGGCATGTGGTTTAAGGTGAATCTTGTAGAGCAGGGTTCAAGATCTTTATTGATGATCTGGATGAGGAGATTGCAGATGACACCAAGTTAGGAGCAACTGTTGATCAGTTGGAGGGTAGGATGGCCCTGCAGAGGGACCTGGCCAGGTTGGGCAGGTGGGCAGAGGCCAATGGGATGAGATTGAGCAAGGCTAAGAGCAGAGTTCTACACTTTGGCCACAACAACCCCAGGCAATGCTACAGGCTGGGCACAGAGTGGCTGGAGAGCAGCCAGGCAGAGAGGCACCTGGGGGTGCTGGGAGATAGGAGCTGAACATGAGCCAGCAGTGTGCCCAGGTGGGCAGCAGAGCCAATGGCATCCTGGCCTGGAGCAGGAACAGTGTGGCCAGCAGGACCAGGGAGGTTATCTTTGTCCTGTACTTGGCATTGGTCCAGCCACACCTTGAGTGCTGTGTCCAGTTCTGGGCCCCTCAATTCAAGAGAGATGTTGAGGTGCTTGAATGTGTCCAGAGAAGGGCAGCAAGGCTGGGGAGGGGTCTGGAGCACAGCCCTGTGAGGAGAGGCTGAGGGAGCTGGGGGTGTGCAGCCTGGAGAAGAGGAGGCTCAGGGCAGACCTCATTGCTCTCTACAACTACCTGAAGGGAAGTTGTAGCCAGGTGGGGTTGGGCTCTTCTCCCAGGCAACCAGCAACAGAATGAGGGGACACAGCCTCAAGTTGTGCCAGGAGAGATACAGGCTGGATGTTAGGAGGAAGTTGTTGCCAGAGAGAGTGATTGCAATTGGAATGGGCTGCCCAGGGAGGTGGTGGAGTTGCCTTCCCTGGAGGTGTTCAAACAAAGACTGGATGGGGCATTTAGTGCCATGGTCTAGTTGATTGGCTAGGGCTGGGTGCTAGGTTGGACTGGATGAGCTTGGAGGTCTCTTCCAACCTGGCTTATTCTACAGGTTGGCCTTGGTGATCCTGAGGGGCTTTTCCAACCTGGCGTTTCTGTGATCCTGTGATTCAAACCACCAACAGCAAATGTCCAGACTTCAGTTCCTTCCCAGAAAATGCCTATGCTTGGATCCAAGGGCTCAGGTTCCTTCCCAGGAAATGCCCATGCTTGGATCCAAGGACTCAGGTTCCTTCCCAGGAAGTGTCCACGCTTGGATCCAAGGGCTCAGGTTCATTCCCAGGAGATGCCCATGCTTGTAACCAATGACTCAGGTTCGTTCCCAGGAGATGCCCATGCTTGGATCCAAGGGCTCGGGTTCCTTCCCACCCTGGGTGTAAATCAGAGCGGCACTGGTGTAGAAGCAGAGCTGCAGAGACGTTGCTGCAGTCAGAGGGTAAAGTAGGATGGATGGAGAAGGAGAACAGGGACAGTGCAGAGAAATAGGATGGCAGAGAGAAATATGACCAGGGGCATCCAACACGGCTGGGAATGGAGAGGGGAATCAGCTTTGAACATTTAATTTTGTGATTTGTAAGGAATTTATGTGAAAATAATATCCAGAGACTGGCACTTTCTTCCCCCCCCCAAAATGCCAAGCTGTTGGCTGGGGGAACATTTAACCCACATTCCCCTGGAGAGAGGTGGGTGAAGCTGGGCTTGGTGGGCTGGCAGAGGGCTTGGAGGGGCTCAGGGCCTGCAGCAGGGCCATGGGTTGGTGGCTGCAGTAGGATGATGGGTCATGACTCACAGCAGGATGATGGGGCAGAGGCTGCAGCAGGACCATGGGTCAGGGGCTGCAGCAGGGCCATGGGGCAGGGACTGCATCAGGACAATGGGTCAGAGGATGCAGAAGGGCAATGGGTCAGGGGATGCAGCAGAGCCATGGGTCAGAGGATGCAGGAGGGCCATGGGGCAGGGGATGCAGGAGGGCCATGGGGCAGGGGATACAGCAGGGTTGTGTGTCATGGGCTGCAGCAGGTCCATAGGTCAGGGACTGCATCAGGACAATGGGTCAGAGGATGCAGAAGGGCAATGGGTCAGGGGCTGCAGCAGAGCCATGGGGCAGGGGATGCAGCAGGGTGATGGGTCACAGGATCACAGGCTCATGGGATGTCAGGGGTTGGAAGGGACCCAAAGAGATCATTGAGTCCAACTCTTCTGCCAGAGCAGGACCAGACAATCTATCACAGATCACAGAGGAACACATCCAGACATGCCTTGAAAGGTTCCAGAGAAGGAGACTCCACAACCTCTCTGGGCAGCCTGTTCCAGTGCCCTGTGACCCTCACAGTCAAGAAGTTTCCCCTTGTGTTGAGCTGCGACCTCCTGTGCTGCAGCTTCCATCCGTTGCTCCTTGTCCTATCCCAGGGTGCAAGTGAGCAGAGCCTGTCTGTCCCCCCTCGACCAGCCCTCAGATATTTATAAACATTTATTAAATCCCCTCTCAGTCTTCTCCTCTGCAGACTAAGCAGCCCCAGGTCCCTCAGCCCCTTCTCATGTGTTGGTTTGAACTAATTGGAGGATATGAATGGGAAATCAGGCTATAGGCTGAGAAAGGAAAACACTGATGGTACTACTTCACTCACAGCTTTACTGAAGAAGAAAACAAAAATGTTTTAAGTGTTGCAACCCAAACTTAGGTAAGTCAGACAGCTTTGAGCTGTGGCTGCTCTTGCATGGCTCTTTTTTCCCTGCCTTTTGTAGCTGGATATGAATAATTTCACTAACTTCGTTCCTGCTGCTAACTCCCCCCTGCCAATCTGCCTTCACCTATCTGCTGCATAAGACAGCTGGTGAGATAAGATTGGGGAAGGGGGGAAGGTAGTAAGGGTGGTTAGAAACCCCTCTTAGTGACTGTGATCTCTGGAAGGGCTGTGGTGTTTCTATATTACCTTTTCACTGTATATATCTGTAAATATCTGTTATACATTGCCAATATCTGCTTGTCTATTGTGCATAGCTGTAAATATAAACCTTTGTTCCTTAACTTCCAGCTAACTGAGTCCTAGCCTGGGTTATCTCAAGGTCGGGGGGAGGGGGGCAGGGAACTGCCAAACCACCACACCTCATCAGGCAGTGTTCCACTCCCCTTATCATCCTCGAGGTCATCTCCTGCCTCCAAGTTCTGGACAGCTTTTTTGAGTGGCTGCTGCCCTCCGGACTGAGGAGTCTCTGCCCAGAGAGGGGATGTGGTGTTTCTGTCTGCCTCACGTCCCTTGAGATGTCTTCTGTCAGAGAGCAAAGGGATGAGAAGTTGCAGTGTCTCTCCCAGGCTTCTTGGAGATCACAGAATCACAGAAACATTCATGTTGGAAAAGCCCCATAGGATCACCAAGTCCAACCTAGAACCCTACTCAACAAGATTCACCTTAAACCATAGCCCACAGAGAGGAAGCATTAAACGTTCCTCTCCTGCTTCTATTGCACTCACAGCGATCTTGTTGCCATCACAGACTCCTAACATTCCTCATGGTTTCCAGACAGAGCCATGGGCACTGGACAACACAAGCTCCAGTTTCTTTGATGCACAACGGTCTGTGAGGCCTTCTGTGAAGCTGAGCTGAACCTGGAGCTCTGCAGAGAGCTGAATGGGGCTTGAAGATTTGGAGCTAAGTGTGCAGGTCATTGCTTTGCTGAGAAAGGCTGGGCACTGGCAGAGCTGCAGCTCTCACGCTGCACCCCCGCTACTGGCTTTGTCCCATCAGCTGAGGAACCGGCCTCAAGTGCCCACAGGTCTCGTCCAACCCCTCGTGTGTTTGCTGGTGTGTTCAACACGCAGGAAGCATCCCACACCGAACCTTCCCAACGTATTTTTGACTCACTGTTGAGTCCGATAACAGCCGAGATCAATTGGTCCTGCATAAATTTCCCTTTGAAGAAGGCAAAAAGCTGACAGGTTCACATGATTGGTATCCTCCTCTGGAACTCTGCTTTGTCTTCTCGTGGACAGCAGGAGTGACAGATGGCCAAGGGTAAGGTCCTGCACCTGGGTGGGTGCAATCCCAAGCACAAATCCAGGCTGGGCTGAGAACAGCTGAGAGCAGCCCTGAGGAACAGGACCTGGGGGTCTGGGCTGGTGCAAAGCTGAAGATGAGGCTGCAGTGTGAGTGCAGCCCAGACAGCAACTGTGTGCTGGGCTGCAGCAAGAGCAGCTGTGGGCAGCAGGGCAAGGGAGGGGATTCTGCCCCTTTGCTCTGCTCTCCTCACACCCCACCTGCAGCACTGTCTGCAGCTCTGGAGCCCCCAGCACAAGTAGGAAATGGAAGTGTTGGAGCCAGTCCAGAGGACGCCAAGAAGATGCTGAGAGAGCTGCAGCAGCTCTGCTCTGAGAACAGCTTGAGAGAGTTGAGGCTCTTCAGCCTGGAGAAGAGAAGGCTTCCAGGAGACCTTAGAGAAGCCTTCCAGTATCTGAAAGGGGGCTAAAGGAAAGCTGGGAAGTGACTATTGACAAGGTCTTGTAATGAGAGGATGAGGAGGAATGGGTTTAAAGTGGCAGAGGGGAGATTGAAAGTGGATGTTAGGAGGAAGTTGTTTGTAGTGAGGGTGCTGAGACACTGGCACAGGTTGCCCAGGGAGGTTGTAGCTGCTCCCTCCCTGGAGGTGCTGAAGGCCAGGCTGGATGATGTCTTGAGCAACCTGTTCTAGTGGGAGGTGTCCCTGCCTATAGCACAGAGGGGTTGGAACTGGATGATCTTTGAGGTCCCTTCCAACCTAAACCATTCAGTAATTAATTAAGCCATGGCACTAAGCGCCTCACCAAGTCTCCTTTTTAAACTCCTCCAGGGATGGTGACTCCACCACCTCCCCAGGCAGCCCATTCCGGTGCCAATCACTCTTGCTGGGAAGAACTTCTTCCTAATATCCAGCCTGAATCTGCCCTGGTGCAGCTTGAGGCTGTGTCCTCTTGTTGTGTCCCTGGGTGCCTGGCAGAAGAGCCCAACCCCACCTGGCTACAACCTCCCTTTAGGTAGTTGTAGACAGCAATGAGGTCTCCCCTCAGCCTCCTCTTTTTCACACTAACCATCCCCAGCTCCCTCAGTCTCTCCTCATAATATTTATTCTCCAGGCCCTTCCCCAGATTCGTTGCCCTACTCTGGACCTGCTCCAGCACCTCCACAGCTCTCCCGCGTTGCGGTGCCCAAAACTGAACACAGTGTTGCTCCTCCCTCCTCAGCATCCTGGTCATGGTAGCTGAGTTACAGTTGGACTCCATGATCTTAAAGGTCTTTCCCAGCCTTAAGGACTCTATGATTCCATGATCCTCCATAGCTCCTCCATTCCCAGCATCCTGGTCATGGTAGCTGGGTTACAGTTGGACTCCATGATCTTAAAGGTCTTTCCCAGCCTTAAGGACTCTCTGATTCCATGATCCTCCATGGCTCCTCTATTCCCAGCATCCTGGTCATGGTAGCTGGGTTACAGTTGGACTCCATGATCTTAAAGGTCTTTCCCAGCCTTAAGGACTCTATGATTCCATGATCCTCCATGGCTGGAGCTGCTGGTGCATGCCTGGTGCTACCACTTGCTCAGGATGTGGCACGGCAGGGGCATGGCACCCTCAGTGAGAACTCAGCCCAAGGGTGGACGCTCATTCAGGCTACAGATTGGAACTGTGCAAGGGCAAGGCTCTGCACCACTCTGCAGCTCATCACAAGCACAGCCCCAGCATCCTGCTCTGGAAGTCTGGAGGTGATTATTTTTTTTATGTGAGAACCAGAAATGGTGACAATCCCCAGGAAAAGTGAGGCTGGAAAAGCATCAGAGACAAAAAGTCTCTCTCTCAAGGTGCCTATTTTTTATCTTGAGCCATGCAGAAACTAATATTTGCCTCCAGAAGATGCCAGCTCACCATCCTGACAGCAGGATCCCTTACCAGGTTGGGAGTCTTCTCGTATTTTCCATGCTGCTCTTTTCCTTCTCAGATGCTGCTCTGAGCAACCACTACTATGAGATCATCTCCCCAGCTCTGCATGAAGGACAAAGAATGCCTCACAATTAACTCTTTTTTCCACGGTTTGCTGCCTCAGGAATGCAATTAACTCTTTCCTGCACTTGCTGATGGTGCCAGAAGTGGAGCACTCAACCCACAGGACAGCAGTGAACCATGTAGCCCCCAGTGAGCCCACCATGAGTGCCAGGGATGGCACTGGGATGTGCTCCTTGTGCACCAAGAAGAAAGCTGCTCATTAAAGGCCACCTCCAAGAAAGTCCAATCATAGAATGGGAGGGGTTGGAAATGACCCCTGGAGATCACCCAATCCAAGTAGGATCACCTAGAGCAGGTCACACAGGAACACATCCAGATGGGTCTTGAAAGCGTCCAGAGACGGAGACTCCACAACCTCTCTGGGCATCCTGCTCCAGGGCTCCAGCACCCTCACAGTAAAGAAGTTTCTCCTCATGTTGAGGTGGAACTCCCTGAGTTCCAGTTTGTATCCATTGCCACTTGTCCTATCACAGGACACCACTGAAAAGACATTGGCACCTTCTTGATACCCACCATTCAGACATTTATAGAATCATAGGATCATAGAAACGTAGAACGGTTTAGGTTGGAAGAGACCTCAAAGATCATCCAGTTCCAACCCCCCTGTGCCAAAGGCAGGGACACCTCTCACTAGATCAGGTCGCTCAAGACCTCATCCAGCCTGGCCTTGAACACCTCCAGGGAGGGAGCAGCCACAACCTCCCGGGGCAACCTGTTCCTGTATCTTACCATGTCACTTCAGAATATGTTCCAGTGGCAATGGTGGTGTCATAGAATCATAGAATGGTTTAGGTTGGAAGGGACCTCAAAGCTCATCCAGTTCCAACACCCTCTGTCCCATAGGCAGGGACACCTCCCACTAGAACAGGTCCCTCAAGGCCTCACTCAACCTGGTCTTGAACACCTCCAGCGAGGGAGCAGCCACAACCTCCCTGGGCAACCTGTTCCTATATTCTATGATTCTATGATGTCACCATGTCACTTCAGGACATGTTTCAGTGTCCATGGTGGTGTCACAGAATCAGAATGGTTTAGGTTGGAAGGGACCTCAAAGCTCATCCAGTTCCAACCCCCCTCTGCCATAGGCAGGGACACCTCCCACTAGAACAGGTCCCTCAAGGCCTCACCCAACCTAGCCTTGAACACCTCCAAGGAGGTTGTGGAGCACGGAATCACCCAATGTGATCCACAATGTGCTCCACAACCTCCCTGGGCAACCCAACCGAAACCTCCCCTGCTGCAATCCCCTCTCGTCCAGCCAGGCTAAGCATCAGCTGCACCCATCCCCACCACCCCACTCCATCCCACACACGAGCGGCAGCCCAGGACCTTCCTTCTCAGCCAAGCAAACCCAGCTTGACTTGGCGCTTACACCTCCCTCTTTCACCGCCTGCCTTGGGGCTCAAACCTGCGCCTTCAGGGGACGCCTCTTTACAGCGACAGAGGCACGGGGGGGACAGCGCCGCAATGCCACCCGTGCGATGATGCCACCCGTGCGATGATGCCAGCCGGGCTACTGGTTGGTGACCTCCCCTCCCGGCCCCCCGGGTTCGCTCCGCATCCCTCGGACCCTCCTCGGACCCTCCCCCGCCTCCGCCGTGCCCGGCGGCCGCTCGCCTCTTGCGCACGGCAACATTGCCCTCTGTCGGCAGCGCCGGGGGCACCGGGCAGCGGGCACCGGGAGGGGGCGACCAGGGAGGACAAGCGGCCGGCGAGAGGCAGGCAGCAGGCAGGCGGCGAGAGGAGGAGGAGGAGGCGGGGAGGAAGGCCCCCACTTGGAGTACTGCGTCCCACCTGGAGTCCCCGGGGAGAAGAGGAGGCTCCCAAGTGACCTTCTTGTGGCCTTCCAGGATCTGAAGGGAGTCTGCAAAAAAGCTGGGGAGGGACTTTTGAGGTTATCAGGGAGTGACAGGACTAGGGGGGGAATGGAGCAAAGCTGGAGGTGGGGAGATTCAGAATTGGATGTGAGGAGGAAGTTGTTGAGCATGAGAGTGGTGAGAGCCTGGAATGGGTTGCCCAGGGAGGTAGTTGGGGTCACATCCCTGGAGGTGTTTGCAGCCAGGCTGGCAGAGGCTGTGGGCAGCCTGATCTAGGGTAGGGTCCCCCTGGGCATGTCAGGGGGCTTGGAACTGGCTGATCTTTGTGGTCCCTTCCAACCCTGACTGACTCTGTGATTGTATGAATTCACTCCCAGAGTGAATCTAGGCGCTTACACCTCCCTCTTTCACCGCCTGCCTTGGGGCTCTGCGTCCCTGGGCATGGCAGGGGGATTGGAACTGGATGAACCTTGTGGTGCCTTCCATCCCTGACTGATTCTATGATTCCATGATTCTATGATTCCATGGTTCTGTGATTCCATGGTTCTGTGATTCTATGACTGAGTCCTAGCCTGGGTTATTTCAATGTGTGGGAGGGCAGCTAACTGCCAAACCACCACACCAAGGGCGCTTGTTGATCATCACCCCGAGTTGGAACTGGATGATCCTTGTGGTGCCTTCCAACCCTGACTGATTCTATGATTCTAAGATTCTAAGGGTTTGGCAATGGGTTTGCACTGTGCAGTAGGCACTGGGCATCAGGAGGGTGGGCACTGCTGTGCTGGTTTGAACTAAGTAGAGGATTTGAATGAGAAATTAGGCTATAGGCTGAGAAAAGAAAAACCCTGATGATGCTACTTAGAATCATAGAATCAGAGAATGGTTTAGGTTGGAAGAGACCTCAAATTTCATCCAGTTCCAACCCCCCTGTGCCATAGGCAGGGACACCTCCCACTAGAACAGGTTGCTCAAGACCTCATCCAACCTGGCCTTGAACACCTCCAGCGAGGGAGCAGCCACAGCCTCTCTGGGCAACCTGTCTCACCACCCTCACTGTGAAGAACTTCCTCCTGACATCCAGTTGCAATCTCCCCTCTGCCAGTTTAAACCCATTTCTCCTCATCCTGTCATTACAAGACCTTGTCAATAGTCCCTCCCCAGTCCTTCTGCAGGCCCCATTCAGATATTGGAAGGCTACTCGAAGGTCTCCTGGAAGCCTTCTCTTCTCCAGGCTGAAAAGCCTCAACTCTCTCAGCCTGTCCTTAAAGCAGAGCTGCTGCAGCCCTCTGATCATCTTCGGGGCCCTCCTCTGGACTCTCTCCAACAGTTCCATGTCCTTCTTGTGCTGGGGGCTCCAGCTTCACTCATAGCTTTACTGAGAAAGAAAAAAAAAATGTTTAAGAGTTGTAACCCAAACATAGATGAGTCAGGCAGTTTCAGACTGCTTCAGACCACTTTGGGCTGTGGCTCTGGCATGGCTCTTTTCTCCCTTCCTTTCCTAGCTAATTCTGAATAATTTCACTAACTTCTTTCCTGCTGCTAATCCACCCCTGTCTGATTTACCTTCGCCTATCTGCTGCATAAAACAGCTGGTGAGATAAGATTGGGGAAAGGGGGGAAGGTGGTAGGGGTGGTTAGAAACCCCTGTTAGGGATTCTGATCTCTGGGAGGGCTGTGGTGTTTCTGTATTAACTTTTCACTGTATATATCAGCAAATATCTGTTTTACATTGTAAATATCTGCTTGCATATAGTGCAAAGCTGTAAATATAAAGCTTCATTCCTTAACTTCCAGCTGACTGAGTCCTAGCCTGGGTTATTTCAAAGTGTGGGGTGGGGGGGGCAGCTAACTGCCAAACCACCACAACCAGGCAGTGCAGGGAGCCACTGGGTGGTGGTGGGGCAGGCACTGGGGAGCAGGCACCAAGAGGTGGCCTGGAAGTGACAGGCAGTGGGCAGAGGGTGGCAGCGAGGGGAGAAGGGCAGCAGGCACCCATGGGCACTGAGTGGTGGGTAGGGGGCAAGCCGTGGCGGGCAGGGGGCAAGCTGTGGCTAGGGACAGGCAGAGGCACAAGGTGAGGTGTGGGTGGTGGAAAGGAGGCAGCAGGACCAGGCAAGTGGCACCAGGGGGTGGGAAGCAGGCAGTGGGCAGCAGGCAGGGGTGGTGGGTGGTGGGCAGAAAGCACTGGGGGGCAGTGGGTGATGGGCAGTGGGTGATGGGCAGTGGGTGATGGGCAGTGGGTGATGGGCAGTGGCCCCTCCCAGCAGCGCACAACCCCCAGCTCTTGCCCAACCCAACAGAGCTCAGTCTCTTCCCAGGGCCAAGAAGTCTCCGGCACCTTCAGCCCCCCAGGGTGGGCAGGATGGCATCCGTGACCCCCACATACACACACACAGGGCACTGATCCTGTTCTTGTGGGGCAGTGACCTGCAGGACCACATCCAAGTGGCTGGCGTCAGGTGAGCTGTGTGTGTCCCCACCGCAGGTTCCAGCCAACAGGAGAGCACCTGAAACTCCTTCAGGTGGGAATTGCACCTGTCCCAGCATCCTTCTGCTTTCATTCCAGTATCTGAAGGGGGCCTACAGGAAGGCCGGGGAGGGACTGTTCACAAGGTCTTGTAATGACAGGACGAGGGGGAATGGGTTCAAACTGGCAGAGGGGAGATTGTAAGTGGATGTTAGGAGGAAGTTCTTCGCAGTGAGGGTGGTGAGACACTGGCACAGGTTGCCTAGGGAGGTTGTGGCTGCTCCCTCCCTGGATGTGTTCAAGGCCAGGCTGGATGAGGTCTTGAGCATCCTGATCTAGTGGGAGGTGTCCCTGCCTGTGGCACAGGGGGGTTGGAACTGGATGATCTTTGAGGTCTCTTCCAACCTAAACCATTCTATGATTCTATGATTTTGCCCGGGGTGGGCTTGATGTGAGCCAGGAGCAGGCAGCTGGACTCCAATATCTTTGGGGAAACCAAGGGTGGTGTGGGACTGCAGGGCAGGGTTTGTCCTGCACAAGGGAGAGCAGGTCAGACACCTGCTGGAGCTGTTCACGACTTGTAAAGATACAGAATGGCCCAAAGGGGAACTTCTGAGAGTGCAGAGAAACAATGACCCAGGGAGCTGAAGAATTTGTTGGGAGAGGCCCCTAGGGACTGACTTGGTTTTCTCTGTGGGCATCCTAAAACAACTTGGGTTTGTCCACACCAAAACTGTACCTAGTCAAGGTTTTACCAACAAAACTATTCAGGATCATGAACCTTCTTCCGCACCCTGCCCTGTTGAGACCACACCTGGATTATTGTGTCCAGTTCTGGGCTCCCCAGCCTGCTCAGGGCAAAGCCCAAGCTGCTTCTACGCATTATTTAGCTTTGGTGATGATCAAACCTCTTCAAGGGGGCTTCTGCTCTGCAGGTTTAGGTGTTTGGGAAAGGAAAAGGAATTGTAGAATCATAATCACAGAATCTCAAGTTGGAAAAGACCTCAAGGATCATCTGGTCCAAACTTTCTTAGCAAAGGTGTGGTCTAGACAAGACAACTGGAAAAGGGAAAGGGGGAAAGGGAAAAGGGAAAGCAAAAAGGAAAGGGAAGGAAGAAGGGAAGAAAAACAGGGAAAAGGATGAAAATAAATCATAAAATCATTGAATCATTCCGTCAGCAGGTTAGAAGGGACTGGAAGACTCATCTGGTCCAACCCTCCTTGGAAAAGAGTGGTCCAGACAAGCTGGCCCAGCCCCTCTCCCTCTGGGAGAAGCAAAGAAGGAAGAGGAAAGAGGAAAATGGGCTAGGGCCAAGCTTTAAACCAAAGACCTCAGACTCTGATGCTGGGCTGGGATCCCAAAGCCACCCCCTGAGCTCTGTGCACTGTGCTGGCAGGTGTGCTGAGGTGGCACGGGTACTGCTCCCTGGGCTCTGCTGGCAATCCCAGGGGTGAGATGGAAATTGTGCCACCAGGGGGAATCAGCAAAGCAGATGTGAATCCTGTTCTCTCCTCCTCCCTCAGTGCCATTTGGAACAACTTAGAATCATAGAATCAGTCAGGACTGGAAGGGACCACAAGGATCATCCAGTTCCAACCCCCCTCTCATGCCCTGATAGCCTAAAAAGTTCCTTCTCAGCTTTTTTGTAGATCCCCTAGTGCCTGGTAAAGAAAGCAACCATCTGAGGGAACACATTTAGAGTCGTGGAATCACAGTTGACAAGAGTTGGAAGGGACCTCTAAAGGTCACCTAGTCCAATCCCCCTGCATTAAGGAGGGACATTCCCAACTAAATCAGGTTGGGAATGGCTGCCTACGTCATTTGCCCTTACACTGAGCAGT
The DNA here is from genome assembly GCA_013396835.1 of Psilopogon haemacephalus. NCBI lineage: Eukaryota > Metazoa > Chordata > Aves > Piciformes > Megalaimidae > Psilopogon > Psilopogon haemacephalus. The sequence continues at coordinate 27,463 of VWZI01011688.1, read as the reverse complement.
TCTACCCCTGCCCCTACACTGGACACTCAGCTTGACAGAGTGCTGGACAATCTTACTTCAATTCTGTTGTTACCCGGAAAGGTTGGACCAGATGATCCTTGGGGATCCAAGGATCCAACCTGGTATTCTGTAGTTCTGTGATTCCATGATTCAAGTATAAGGTCCTACATGTGGGTGGGTGCAATCTCAAGCATAACTCTAGTCTGGGTGGGGAATGGCTGAGAGCAGCCCTGAAGAAAAGGACCTGGGGGTCTGGGGTGATGAAAAGCTCAAGATGAGGCTGCAGTGTGAGTGCAGCCCAGACAGCAACTGTGTGCTGGGCTGCAGCAAGAGCAGCTGTGGGCAGCAGGGCAAGGGAGGGGATTCTGCCCCTTTGCTCTGCTCTCCTCACCCCCCACCTGCAGCACTGTGTGCAGCTCTGGAGCCCCCAGCACAAGAAGGACATGGAAGTGTTGGAGAGAGTCCAGAGGAGGCCATGAAGATACTGAGAGGGCTGCAGCAGCTCTGCTATGAGGTCAGGGTGAGAGAGTTGGGGCTGTGCAGCCTGGAGAAGAGAAGGCTTCCAGGAGACCTTATAGTAGCCTTCCAGTATCTGAAGGGGGCTGCAGGAAGGCTGTGGAGGGACTATTGACAAGGTCTTGTAATGAGAGGATGAGGAGGAATGGGTTCAAACTGGAAGAGGGAGATTTAAATTGTATATCAGGAGGAAGTTCTTCACAGTCAGGGTGGTGAGACACTGGCACACGTTGCCCAGGGAGGTTGTGGAGCACAGAATCACCCAGTGTGATCAAAGATCATATTGGGTGATTCTTTGCTCCAGAACCTCCCTGGAGGTGTTGAAGGCCAGGTTGGATGAGGCCTTGAACGACCTGTTCTAGTGGGAGGTGTCCCTGCCTATGGCACAGAGGAGTTGGAACTGAATGATCTTTGAGGTCCCTTCCAACCTAAACCATTCTACGATTCTATGATTTAACTGAGCTTTGTTTTCCCACCCAACTACTCTTTAGGGGCCCCCACTTTGCCCACCCTTTGTCACACCTCCTGGACCAGCATTGTCTCCTGAAATGCAGAGTGGCAGCCAGCTCCATTCCCCCACACAATGCTGGAGTGGCTGCTGCTTGCTCTTTGTCCCACATCCAGTTTGTCTGGCATCTGACATTCGCATTGCTAAGCACCGAGGGCTCACAAGGCCTGATATTGTCCCACCACATCATTCATCCCCACCAGCAGCCAAAAAGAAGAATTAAAAAAAAAAAACAAAAATCACAACAGGGAAAGCCAAGAGGGGAGAAAAGCTTCAGAGCCAATGGATGCTGCCCAGAAAAAAATGAAATATGCTAATCCACAGGCTTCAGAAAGAGATGCGGAGGGATGTGGAGGGAGGAAACTCCGTGCTCTGTGGTGGATAAGACAGAGAGGAGAAGATCCCAGGCTTGTCCCAGCCCAGCTCCCAAATGCCAGTGCCAGCAGTGAGGACTTTGGGCTGGCTGTGATACAAAAGTCCTCGCTTAGGGCAGGAGACAGCAGAGCATCTCCTGCCTGTGCAGTGCCTGCCCCCCTCCCCCCCCCCACCCCAACACGGCTGTGGAGTGCATTATGCAATACATAAAAAATAATGATTTTGAGAGAAATTAAGCCCTAACAGCCTGAAATCAGTTTGCCTACACAGTTAATCTGTTGATTAATGTCCTGGTAGGGCTGAGACACTCATTTTTAGCTCATTATTCAAGGCAGTGTTTTCCCATCGCTATTGAATAAAAATGTAATTATTGCTCTAAATTATCACAGGATCGCAGGCTGGTTTGGGCTGGAAGGGACCTTAAGGATCATTTGGTGCCAATCCCCCTGCCATGGGCAGGGACGTCTACATATGGAGCAGGCTGCTCAGAGCCCAAGACAACCTCACCTGGAACGGTTTCAGGCATGGGGCATCTACCACCTCACCTGGAGTACTGCATCCAGTTCTGGAGCCCCTGGGACAGGAGGGATGTGGAGATGCTGGAGTGTGTCCAGAGAAGGGCCACGAGGATGCTCAGAGGGCTGCAGCACCTCTGCTGTGAGCACAGACTGAAAGAGTTGGGGCTGTGCAGGCTGGAGAAGAGGAGGCTCCCAGGTGACCTTCTTGTGGCCTTCCAGGATCTGAAGTGGCCTACAAAAAAGCTGGGGAGGGACTTTTGAGGCTATGAGGTAGTGACAGGACTAGGGGGAACGGAGCAAAGCTGGAGGTGGGGAGATTCAGATTGGATGTGAGGAGGAAGTTGTTGAGCATGAGAGTGGTGAGAGCCTGGAATGGGTTGCCCAGGGAGGTGTCTGGGGCCAGATCCCTGGAGGTGTTTGCAGCCAGGCTGGCAGAGGCTCTGGCCAGGGTGTCCCTGGGCATGGCAGGAGGTTGGAACTAGATGATCCTTGTGGTCCCTTCCAACCCTGACTGATTCTATGATTCTCTGGGCAACCTGAGACAGGCTTTCACCACCCTCAGTGTCAAAGACCTCTCCCTTCTCTCCAGTCTCAATCTCCCTCTATCAGTTCAAACCATCCCTCCCTTGTCCTGTCACAACAGGCCTGGAGAAAAAGTCTGTCCCCAGCTTTCTGATCAGCTCCTTGAAGCACCGCAAGGCCACCAGAAGGTCTCTCTCCAGCCTTCTCTTCTCCAGGCTGCACAAGCCCAACTCTCTCAGCCTGGCCTCAGAGCAGAGTCCTTCCAGCCCTGCCAGCATTGCTGCGATCTCCTCTGGCCCTGCTCCAACAAGTCCCTGTCTGGGCTGTGCTGAGCACTCCAGAGCTGGCCCCAGCACTGCAGGTGAGGTCTCAGCAGAGCAGAGCAGAGGGGCAGAATCCCCTCCCTGCCCCTGCTGCCCACATTGCTGAGGATAGGCTCAGGTTGTGTCTGGGGCTGGGCTGGGAGAGCACATTGCTGGCTCACATTGAGCTTCTTAGAATCACTGAATCATAGAATCAGTCAGGGTTGGAAGGGTTGTCAGCCAACAACTCCAAGTCCTTCTCCACAGGGCTGTAGGAACTTCTTCAGCCTGCCACAGCTTCTCAAATATGATGGACAGTGTCTGAGCAACTTCATCCCCCAGTTCCCTCGGACCATGATTATGTTGTCAGGAACCTTCACACGGTGTTTCTTGACAAACAGCAGCAGGAGCAGAGGGTTGTGGTGGGAAGAGACAGGAATGAGCAACAGTTCAACAATTAAGTCTGCTATTGGCACAACTTTTCACCTTAGATCCAGAGATTCATAGAATGGTTTGGGTTGGATCACCTAGGTCCAGTCACCCTGCCATGGGCAGGGACACCTTCCACTAGAGCAGGTTGCTCAGAACCCCATCCAACCTGGCCTTGAACACCTCCAGGGAGAGGAAGTAGAACCAAACCAGTGGGCAATGCACAGAAAAAGTGAGCAGTGTCCTGCAAAGGACTGCAGCATGATGCAGGAGCCTTCAACCAAGGCATGGGACAATGGACAGGCTTTGGTGTCACTCCCGTCCTTTGGCCAGGCTTACTGAGCAGCTCCTTACCTGCACCAGTGCCCAGGTTCTTCTTCTTTGGGTTGGACACACTTCATAGAATCATCGAATCACAGAATAAATCATAGAACTATAGAATCACAGAACAGAATCATAGAAGCACAGAATAAATCATAGAATCATAGGATCACAGAATCATAGAATCACAGAACCACAGAATCACAGAATACACCATAGAATCATAAAATCACAGAATCATAGAAGCACAGAATAAATCATAGAATAACAGAATCACAGACTCACAGAAACACAGAATAAATAATAGAATTATAGAATCACAGAATGACAGAATCTTAGAACGACAGAATGAATCATAGAATCATAGAACCTTGGAATAAATCACAGTCACAGAACCACAGAATAAATCATAGAGTCACAGAATCATAGAACCACAGAATAAAAATAGAATCATAGAATCATAGGATCACAGAATCACAGAATCATAGAATCATAGAATCATGGAATAAATCATAAGAGTCACAGAATCATGGAATCATAGAAACACAGAACCACAGAATAAATCATAGAATCACAGAATCATAGAATGGTCTGGGTTGGAAGGGACCTCCCAAAGCCATCTAGTCCAATCCCTTCTCTGTAGTCAGCAGAGACATCCTCAACTAGATCAGGTTGCCCTATCAAGACTCACCTTGACTATCTCCAGGGATGCAGCCTCGACTACTTCCCTGGGTGCCCTGTTGCAGTGTTCCACCAACCTCATGATGCAGAACTTGTTCCCAGCATACAACCTAAATCTGCTCTTCTCTGGTTTGAAGCCATTGCCTCTTAGCCTATCCCTACAGGCCTTTTCAAAATCTCTCTGCATCCTTGTTTTAAGCCTCCTTCAGGTACTGGAGGGCTGCTATTAGGTCTCCCTGGAGTCTTCTCTTCTCCAGGCTGAACCACCCCAGCTCCATCAGCCTGCTCACCCCTGGGTTGATTTACCTGATTCACTGAAGTTGTAATTATTATTGGCAAAGAGTAGATATTGATATTGGGAATGACATCATTGACTGGCTCAAGATGCATTGTCTTCTTGGAGTTACCAGAGTGCACTTTAATTGATAAGATGAGGAGCAGAAACCCTTGAAACCAGAACGAAAGCAAATCTCTTTTAACATTAGTATAGAAGGAGACCTGAGCTGGTTTCTGGTTGATTCTAACCTGATTTATATCTTTTTCCTTTTTCTTTTTCTTTTCATTTTCCTTTTTTTTTTCCCTCTTTATTTTTCTTTTTTTTCCCTCTTTATTTTTCTTTTTTTTCCTTCTTTTTCTTTTTCTTTTTTTTTAATTTATCTTTTGATTTTTTAAATTTTTTTATTTCAATTTATTTTTATTNTTTGTTTTATTTTTCTTTCTTTTTATTTTTCTTTTGATTTCTTTTTATTTTTATTTCTTTTTATTTTTCTTTTTCTTATTATGCTTTTCCTTTCCCTTTTCCTTTTCCTTTTCTCTTTCTTTTTCTTTTTTTTTTTTTAATCAAGCAAAGTAAACTGAGAAAATAAAATATTGGGCCTGGACCTTCTTGATGGCCACTCCAGACAGGTGTTGTTAGCAATGAATTGCATGAAGAGTGAAGATTCAAACCCTGAAGTAGCATTTTCATCCAAATGCTTGGAAGAAGCATATAAAATGGAAGACCCCCAGTTCTGCTCCCCAAAGAGATGTGGATTCACAAGAGGACCTGAACCTCTCCAGATATTCCCAGATGTCCCAAATATTCCCAGCATTTTCCTGTCCAGCATCTCTGCTGAAGGTTTTCCAGGGCACCTTGGCCAGCCTTGGTGAGAGCAGGAGGTGCTCAGAAGCCCATCCCACCACTGTCTGTACTTGAACCCCTGGACATGGACCTGTTGGCTGGCGAGCTGTGTGCCTGCCATGACACTGGGCTGGGACCAATGCTCCCAGCACCAACCCCAGCACAATGACCAGCACCAGCCCAGCCATGCTAGGAACCTGCTGGTTGCCACTTGTGCTTCCACACTGGCACAGGGCTGGGACCAGTGCTCCAGTACTGACTCCAACATGGAGCCCAGCACCAGCCCAGCCATGCTAGAAACCTGCTGGTTGTCAGCTATGCTCCCACCCTGGCACAGGGCTGGGACCAGTGCTCCAGTACTGACTCCAACATAGAGACCAGCACCAGCCCAGCCATGCTACCAACCTGCTGGTTGCCACTTGTGCTCCCACCCTGGCACAGGGCTGGGACCAGTGCTCCAGTACTGACTCCAACATGGAGCCCAGCACCAGCCCAGCCATGCTAGAAACCTGCTGGTTGTCAGCTATGCTCCCACCCTGGCACAGGGCTGGGACCAGTGCTCCAGTACTGACTCCAACATGGAGCCCAGCACCAGCCCAGCCATGCTACCAACCTGCTGGTTGCCACTTGTGCTCCTACCCTGGCACAGGGCTGGGACCAGTGCTCCAGTATTGACTCCAACATGGAGCCCAGCACAAGCCCAGCCATGCTAGAAACCTGCTGGTTGCCACTTGTGCTCCTACCCTGGCACAGGGCTGGGACCAGTGCTCCAGTATTGACTCCAACATGGAGCCCAGCACAAGCCCAGCCATGCTAGAAACCTGCTGGTTGCCACTTGTGCTCCTACCCTGGCACAGGGCTGGGATCAGTGCTCCAGTACTAACTCCAACATGGAGCCCAGCACCAGCCCAGCCATGCTAGAAACCTGCTGGTTGTCATCTATGCTCCCACCCTGGCACAGGGCTGGGACCAGTGCTCCAGTACTGACTCCAACATGGAGCCCAGCACCAGCCCAGCCATGCTACCAACCTGCTGGTTGTCAGCTATGCTCCTACCCTGGCACAGGGCTGGGACCAGTGCTCCAGTATTGACTCCAACATGGAGCCCAGCACAAGCCCAGCCATGCTAGAAACCTGCTGGTTGCCACTTGTGCTCCTACCCTGGCACAGGGCTGGGATCAGTGCTCTCAGCACTAATCCCAGCATGGAGACCACCACCAACCCAGTGCTAGGGAAGAAGCAGAGCTCCCAAGCATGGCTGCCTCCCATCCTGGTGCAGGCAGGGACGTGGGCCCAGACACCATGCAAGAGGTGTGAGGGCTGCTTAGCTTGATTGGGAAAGGTTAATTACATCTGAAATGAGCCTGGGATTCAGGCTCTGTTTGCTGTAGATTTTGTGTAACGTTCTATCAACACTGGGATTCTCTGTTATTCTATTAACAAAATCAACTCATCTTGTTTGGTTTCATTTTACTGCTGTTTTAATCCCACTGAACATTTATACTGTTATTTAATTTTACTAAACATGTGTGGAGAGTAAAACACCTCCAGAATTAAACTACCCACGGATATTAAAGGGATCCCGTGCTCAGAGAGGTTTGATCTGCTAATTAGCCACACCAATTTTATGGATCATTGCAGCGCACTCAGAATGTATTGTTAGATGTTCATAATCTCCTCCTAATGAGCTTTTATGGAGAGCAGGGGCCAGCCTTGGCACAGGGCTGGGCTGCGAGGGGGCTTTCAGACCCTGCGTGTCTCTGCCTGGTGAACCGCGGGCACGGCGCTGCCAGAGGAACCCCTGGAGGATGGCAGGGGGTAAAATTCATAGAATCATAGAATGGTTTAGGTTAGAAGAGACCTCAAAGATCAGCCAGTTCCACAGCCCCCC
>VWZI01011688.1:5170-20224 GCA_013396835.1 Psilopogon haemacephalus | reverse complement strand
CCCCCCCCCATGCCACCCTCTTCTGGAATAGAATCATAGAATCATAGAATGGTTTAGGTTGGAAGAGATCTCAAAGATCATCCAGTTCCAACCCCCCTGTGCCACCCTCTTCTGGAATAGAATCATAGAATTATAGAATTATAGAATGGTTTAGGTTGGAAGAGATCTCAAAGATTGTCCAGTTCCAACCCCCCTGTGCCACCCTCTTCTGTAATAGAATCAGAGAATCATAGAATCATAGAATGGTTTAGGTTGGAAGAGACCTCAAAGATCAGCCAGTTNCTCCTCATCCTCTCATTACAAGACTCTGTGAATAGTCTCTCCCCAGCCTTTCTGTAACCCCCCTTAAGATATTGGAAGGCTTCTATAAGGTCCTCTCGAAGCCTTCTCTTCTCCAGGATGAAAATACCCAACTCCCTCAGCCTGTCCTCATAGCAGAGCTGCTGCAGCTCTCTCAGCATCTTGGTGGTCTCCTCTCCTCCAACAGTTCCATGTCCTACCTGTGCTGGAGGCTCCAGAACTGCACACAGTGCTCCAGGTGGGGTGTGAGGAGAGCAGAGCAAAGGGGCAGAATCCCCTCCCTTGCCCTGCTGCCCACAGCTGCTCTTGCTGCAGCCCAGCACACAGTTGCTGTCTGGGCTGCACTCACACTGCAGCCTCATCTTCAGCTTTGCATCAGCCCAGACCCCCAGGTCCTTTTCCTCAGGGCTGCTCTCCAGCCACTTGCCACCCAGCCTGTATTTGTGCTTGGGATTGCACCGACCCAGGTGCAGGACCTTACACTTGGCCTTGTTGAAGGTCCTGAGGTTGGCCTGGGCCCACCTCTGTAGCCTCTCCAGGTCCCTCTGGATGACATCCCTGATTCAGCCCAACACAAGGCACTGATGTGAGAGAGGGGACAGAATCACAGAATCATGGAACCCTTTGGCTTGGAAGAGATGGCCTTTGAGAGCATCAAGTCCACCTGTTCACTCAGCAAACTCAGGTCGCCACCACCGAACCAGTCCTTCAGCACTGCATCTACATAGCTTTGACGCCTGAACTAGGTCCCTCAGCACCACATCTACCTAACTTTGCAACCTGAACCATGTCCCTCAGCACCACATCTATCTAGCTTTGCAACCTGAACCACATCCCTCAGCACCACATCTACCTAACTTTGCTAGCTGAACCATGTCCCTCAGCACCACATTTGCATAAGTAACTTTGCAACCTGAACCATGTCCCTCAGCACCACATCTGCATAACTAGAACTTTGCTAGCTGAACCATGTCCCTCAGCACCACATTTGCATAAGTAACTTTGCAACCTGAACCATGTCCCTCAGCACCACATCTGCATAACTAGAACTTTGCTAGCTGAACCATGTCCCTCAGCACCACATCCACATACCTTTGCGACCAGTGATCTAGTGTGAGGTGTCCCTGCCCATGGCAGGGGGGTTGGAGCTAGATGATCTTTAAGGGCTCTTCCAGCCTTGACAATTCGACAGTCCTGTGATTTGCAGATGAGTTTCCACCACCCAGCACATGGCCTCCTTACACAGTCTGTGCTTGCGAATGCTCTCATTAGTCAGATGCAAAGTGCACCACTCTTGGGGAGACCTAGTCCCCAGTTCTGTGTGACTGTGCTTGGACCTGTAGCATCAACTTCCTTGCCGTGGTGCCATGGGTGCAGCTAGACCAGCAGTGCTGCAGGAACTCCCTGCACAGTTCCCCAGGCAGCACTCTGCCTCTAGATGTGGTGCTGAGGGCCATAGTTTAGAGGCGACCTGGCGATGCTGGGTTAATGCTCAGACTTAGAATCATAGAGTAGAATCATAGAATGAGTCAGGGTTGGAAGGGACCACAAGGATCATCTAGTTCCAAATCCCCTGCCATGCCCAGGGACACCCTACTCTAGATTAGGCTGGACACAGCCTCAGCCAGCCTGGCTGCAAACACCTCCAGGGATGTGGCCCCAAACACCCCCCAGGGCAACCCATTCCAGGACCTCACCATTCTCATGGTGAAGAACTTCCTCCTCACATCCAATCTGAATCTCCCCACCTCCAGCTTGGCTTTGAAGGTCTCCTCTGACCAAAATGATTCCATGAGAAGCTGAGGAAAGCATTCACAGACTGAGGAACAGTTGATGCACCTTGTGAATGCATTCCCTATGGGTCTGCCTTGTGCCTTCAGTTCTCCTCTGGGGTGGCAGAGACGACAGAGCAGTGTCCCAGTAGGCGATGTGTGGCACAGTCAACTTGCTGTAGGGCAGGGATGCAATCCAGAGGGACCTGCACAGGCTGCAGAGGTGGGCCCAGGCCAACCTCATGACATTCAACAAGGCCAAGTGTAAGGTCCTGCACGTGGGTCGGTGCAATCCCAAGCACAACTCCCAGGCTGGGTGGGGAATGGCTGAGAGCAGCTCTGAGGAACAGGACCTGGGGGTCTGGGCTGATGCAAAGCTCAAGATGAGGCTGCAGTGTGAGTGCAGCCCAGACAGCAACTGTGTGCTGGGCTGCAGCAAGAGCAGCTGTGGGCAGCAGGGCAAGGGAGGGGATTCTGCCCCTTTGCTCTGCTCTCCTCACACCCCACCTGGAGTACTGTGTGCAGCTCTGGAGTCCCCAGCACAAGAAGGACATGGAACGGTTGGAGAGGAGGAGAGGAGACCACCGAGAGGGCTGCAGCAGCTCTGCTATGAGGACAGGCTGAGGGAGTTGGGCATTTTCATCCTGGAGAAGAGAAGGCTTCGAGAGGACCTTATAGAAGNGAGGCCTTGAGCGACCTGTTCTAGTGGGAGGTGTCCCTGCCTATGGCACAGGGGGGTTGGAACTGGCTGATCTTTGAGGTCTCTTCCAACCTAAACCATTCTATGATTCTATGAACTTGTTTGTTCCTTTGATGTCCTCTGTTGCAGATGACATCAAGTTAGGTGGCAGTGTTGATTTGAATGAGGACAGAGAGGCTCTGCAGAGGGACTTGGATAGGCTACACTAATGGGCCAACATTAATGGGATGAGTTTCAACAAGGCCAAATGCCAGGTCCTGCACTTGGGGCACAGCAATCCTGCGATTCTCTGCGGTGGCACAGGCTGGTGCCGGCTTTGCGCTGGGGAGGACATACAATGACAGAGCCGGCCGGGACCTTCAAGATTGGCCACCCCGAGCGTGTCAGCATGAGGAAGAGCTGCGACGACGTCGGGGCGAGCGGCTGCTGGGAGCGCCGAGAGTCCCAGCCCAGCGGCGGGGAGCTCCGCAGCCGCGGCGCCGGCGAGGAGCTGCCGCTCCGCTGCCGAGAGAGGAGAGCCAGGGCGGGGGGAAGGCAGGGCGGTGCGCGGCCGCTGCCACCGGCCGCCTGCGACAATCCAAGGGTCAGCGGCTTCGGCAGCGGGGCCGGCGCTTAACACAGCCCGCTCCCGGGGATAAGCCACTTAAAACAATGGCAATTAGCGGGCCCAGACAAAGGGCCGGGCCGCGGCGCCGCCTGTCGAACAGCGCCCGGCCGCCGCCGTTCCGCCGCTCGGGGCCAGCGGCTGGCGCCGTGCGATACCCAGCGCCTCCCCACCCCTCCTCGCAGGCTCTCCTGCCAGCCCGATAGCGCTCGCCGTGTCGTCGTCACCCCCTCCCCTTGTCCCCGGGGAGGGCACCCATCACCCAGCGGCTCCTCTCTGCGGGGAGCGGGTGTCAGCGTGTCCGCCGTTCGTCGGGGCGGCCGGGGGAGCCTGGGGGGTCGCCGCTATTGTGGCGCGGTTGTCATTGACTGATCGGGCCTTTGGAGCGGGCTTTCAGAGTCAATGAAACCACCTGAATAGATGAAAGGCAGACAGCTCCTGACAAACAAGGGGGCCCGCCGGAATATTCATCGCGCATCTGCGAGGGGAAGATTAATGTATTAGAAATTAAAATGGGCCCGGGCCCGGTATGATCTTGCTCTAACACTTGGCCAGACCCGTGTCACCCGGCACCGGCGCTTGAAGTCGGCAGACAATCCTTGCCAAGGTGGCTGGGAATCATTAAGCGCCCGGCTANTGACAATGAATAATTCCGGAGCTATTTGCAATGTTAACGGCACCTATCTTGCCCATCCATTCCTTTACGATAAGGATGGAAATATGCATTTCAACAGTCTGCACAGATAGGGACTCGCCGGCGCTTCAAAGGACACCTGCCACTCAACTGAAGGGCTGTCAGTCTCCCACCGCCGCCGCTGCCAGCCCGACGGCGGCGGAGATTATCTGCACTTTATTCCCTTTTTCTTCCCTCCGATCCGAACACGGGTACATGTGCCATCAGCTGACAAGTGATTTACACCCGCGGCTGGAAGGTGGTGNAGGAAGTTGTCACAAGAGACCCTCCCTGGGTAAATTTCCTCTTCCAAGAAAGCCACTTAGGGGAAAAAAAAAAAAAGAAAGAAAGGGAAAAAAAAATTTATATAAAGCCATTCTCTTCAGCAGCTCCTTCTTCTTTCAGGGTTTACAACTGTATCAAACCCGCTATCGCCGGTGCCATCGCCGCCCCGCACAATGCCGTCCAGGAGCGTCCCATCTGTTTGCTAACAGAAAGGTGACATTGATAAAGCCTCGGCGTTGACGTCACTGCCCAGGCGCCAGCAGCCCCTTCGTAATAAAAAAAAATAGCAGCAGGGCAGCCGCTGGGCTTAGAGGGGTGTGACTGGAGGGTCCCCAAATTGCTCCGTCAGCTCCGGAGCTGGGAAATCGCAGAGCGCCGGGATGGAAGGCACCCCAAAGGTCAGAGATTCATAGGATAGGTTGGGTTGGAAGGGACCTTAAAGATCATCTAGTTCCAATCCTCCGGTCATGGGCAGGGACACCTTCCACTAGATTCTGTATTCACAGAACAGTTTGGGTTGGAAGGGTTCTTAAAGATCATCTAGTTCCAATCCCCCGGTCATGGGCAGGGACACCTTCCACTAGATTGTATATTCACAGAACAGTTTGGGTTGGAAGGGACCTTAAAGATCGTCTAGTTTCAATCCCCTGGTCATGGGCAGGGACACCTTACACTAGATTGTATATTCACAGAACAGTTTGGGTTGGAAGGGACCTTAAAGATCGTCTAGTTTCAATCACCTGGTCATGGGCAGGGACACCTTTCACTAGATCATAGATTCATAGAGTAGTTTGAGTTGGAAGGGACCTTAAAGATCATCTAGTTCCAATTGCCCTGCACTCAGCGGGGACATCTGCAATGAGAGCAGGTTGCTCAGAGCCACAAACAAACTGCCCTGGAAAGGTTCTGGGGATGGGGCATCTCCCACCTCTCTGGACAGCCTGAGCCAGGCTGTCACCACCCTCAGTGGCAAACATTTCTTTGTGAAGATGTTAAGAAACCCAGCAACAAAGTCCAAATGCTGGGGGAGGTCATTTGGAATTGTTTCCCTCCCACTTATTTGCTGTTTACTTTTCCTATGAAGCCAGGCTGAGAGAACTTGCTATCTAGAACTACCTGAAAGGAGGTTGTACCTAGGTGGGGGTTGGGCTTTTCTCCCAGGCAATCAGCAACAGAGTGAGGGAGGACAGTCTCAAGTTGTGCCAGGGGAGGTATAGGCTGGATGTTAGGAAGAAGTTCTTCCCAGAGAGAGTGATTGGCATTGGAATGGGCTGCCCAGGGAGGTGGTGGAGTCCCCATCCCTGGAAGTGTTGAAGAAAGGCCTGAATGGGGCACTTAGTGCCCTTGGCTAGGGCTGGGTGATAGGTTGGACTGGATGAGCTTGGAGTTCTCTTCCAACCTTGGAGTTCTCTTTCAACCTGTTTGATTCTATGATTCTATCAGCTGGGATTGTTCAGCCTGGAGAAAAGAAGGCTCCAGGGAGACCTTCTGGTCCTCTTTCAGAAAGCTTGCGACAGAGTTTTGGGCAAGGTCTGTTGTGACAGGACAAGGAGTGATGGTTTGAACTAAGAGAGGGATATTCAGACCGGAGAGAAGACAGAAATGACTTCCAAGTGGCCACAAGCCCCTCCAGCAGCTCAGTAGCTGCTCTTAATGTGCTCGGGGCTCTGCCAGGGAAGAAAAAAAAGAAAGAAAAAACAAACAAGTGGAAAACTCCACCACTCTGGTCACGTTTATGTTAAATATTTTCCAGATTATTTGCTTCAAATTGCCTCTCCACAATCTTCCTATTGTGATGTTCAAGTGGATTCTCCAGGCAGTGAGGCTCCGCTCCATGAATGTTCACTTTCTTTAGGCATCAGTCAGCCAAAATGCTGGGAATGACTCAGAGCTGCTGGGACAATGCTCAGGCTCTTTCCACAGCAGAAACAAGCTCAGCTTGAGAGGAACAAACGGTGATGTGTTGTGTGCTCTGCCCAGCAGCATTCCCCACTAACCCACGGGGACTGGTCATGCTGGACTCTGGCCACTAAACAGCCCAGCAACCTGCACTGCTCCATGCGGTCACAAAACCATAGCAAGATGGAGCTGGAAGGGACCTATGCAGGTCACCCACTCTAACCCCCCTGCTAAAGCACCCACAGCAGCCTGCCCAGCATCACAGTGACCAGGTGAGGTTGGAATCTCTCAAGAGAAGGAAACTTCACAACCCCTCTGGGCAGCCTGCTCCAGGGCTCCAGCACTCTCACAACAAACAAGTTTCAACTCCTCCAGATGGAACCAGTTCATTTTGATTCCAGTTTGTGACTGTTGCACCGTGTCCTGTCACTGGGCACTACTGACGAGAGTCTGGCCCCATCCTCTTGCCCCCCACACATCCTTTAGCTCTAGTTTGTGACCGTTGCCCCTTGTCCTATCACTGGACACCACTGACGAGAGCCTGGCCCCAGCCTCTTGCCCCTCACAAGTCAATTAGCTCTAGTTTGTGACTGTTGCCCCTTGTCCTGCCACTGGGCACCACTGACAAGAGTCTGGCCCCAGCCTCTTGCCCCCCACATGTCCTTTAGCTCTAGTTTGTGACTGTTGCCCCTTATCCTGTCCCTGGACACCACTGACGAGAGTCTGGCCCCATCCTCTTGCCCTCCACAGGTCTTTTAGTTCTAGTTTGTGACTGTTGCCCCTTGTCCTGTCTCTGGGCACCACTGACAAGAGTCTGCCACCAGCCTCTTTTTCTCCACAAGTCCTTTAGCTCTTGCTGAGCATTGCTCACATCCCCTCTGGGGCTGCTCTTCTGCAGGCTCTGCAGCCCCAGGGCTCTCAGCCTTTCCTCCTCTTAGAGATGCTCCAGAACCCTCAGCATCTTTGCAGCCTCCCCTGGACTCTCTCCAGTAGTTCCCTGTTTCTCTTTAACTGGCAAGCCCAGAACTGGGCCCAGTACTCCAAATGTGGCCTGGCTAGGGGCAGATTAGAGGGGGAGGAGAACCTCCCTTGATGGACTGACTACACTCCAGGACACCATTTGCTTTCTTGGCCACAGGGGCACATTGCTGGCTCATGGAGAGCTTGTTGGACACTAACACTGCCAGGTCCTCTCCCCAGAGCTGCTCCCCAGCAGGCCACCCCTCACCTGTACTGGTGCAGGATCCTATACTTGCCCTGGCTGAACCTCATGAGGTTCCTCTGCTCAGCCCTGCAACCCATCCAGGTCTCACTGAACAGCAGCACAGCCTGAAGGGGTGTCAGCCACTGCTCCCAATTCTGTATGATCATCATACTGGCTGTATAATGAGACATGGACTAATTAGCAGTCCCATTTGGTACAAGCAAATGGGACAAGTTGGAAACAAGCTCCTGCAGCTTGCAAGAGGTGAAGTCATGTCTAAGCCGTGCCAGTGCTGCCAGGAGCTCTGCCAGGGCTAGAGGCAGGGCAAGAGATGGAGCAGGAGCTGGGGCTGATATGAAGCCACCCAGCACGTCCCCACAGATCACTGTTTATAGCTGGAGGCACCGTCCTCATGCAAGCTCCAGATGCCTCCTGTGTGGACAAAGAGGTTATTTTCTGCCTGCCACTGCTGACGATGCCACTGCTGGGAACTCTGACTCACAGAGTTTCATTTGCAGGCAATGTCCACGCCTGGCCACCCTCACCCCATGCTGCTGTCCCCTCCAGGGGAGCTCTATAGTCCCCCCATATTCTCCAAGCACACCTCAGGCATAGCCATGCCTCAGTGAACATAGAATCACAGAATCATTTAGGATGGAATAGACTAGAGTAGAATAGAATAAGACAGAATAGAATAGGATAGGATAGAATGTAATAGAACAGAATAGAATAGAACAGAATAGAGTAGAGTAGAATAGAATAGGAATCGAATAGAATAGAATAGAATAGAATAGAATAGAATAGAATAGAATAGAACAGAACAGAACAGAACAGAATAAAGTAGAATAGAATAGGATAGAATATAATAGAACAGAATAGATTAGGATAGAATATACTAGAACAGAATAGAGTAGAATAGAAATAAAATAGAATTAGAATAGAATAGAACAGAGTAGAATAGAATAGAATAGAATTAGAATATAATAGAACAGAGTAGAACAGAATAGAATAGAATAGAATAGAATAGAATAGAATAGAATAGAATAGAATAGAATAGAATAGAATAGAATAGAGACAGGTTGGAAGAGCCCTCCATGCTAATCCAGTGCAACCTAGCACCCAGCCCTAGCCAGTGGCACTCAGTGCCCCATCCAGCCTTTGCTTGAACACCTCCATGGATGGGGACTCCACCACCATCCTGGGCAGCCCATTCCAATGGCAAATCACTCTCTCTGTGAAGAACTTCTTCCTCAAGCCCAACCTTTCACTCAGCACTGCCAGGTCAGCACTAAACCATGTCCCTCAGCATCACATCTCCACAACTTTGGTCCCACCACTGCCCTGGGCAGCCTAGGCCACACCTTGGCAACATTTGAGGGGAAGAAATTGCCTCTCAAACCCAATCTAAATTTCTCCTGGGGCAACTAGAGGCTGTTTCCTCTTGTTCCTTGGGAGAATAACCACCATGTCCTGCCTTTTCCCAGCAGCTCACACAAGGCTTGTGAGGAGCTTCTGAGAGACATGAGGCTGTTCAGCCTGGAGAAAAACAAGCTGAGAGGAGACCTGCTGACTCTCTACAGCACCCTGAAAGGGGATGGAGCCAGGTGGATGTTGGTCTCTTCTCCCTCATATCAGGTGATAGGATAAGAAGAAATAGCCTCGGGTTGGAGGAGAAACTTTTTCACTGAAAGGGTTCTCAGAGACTGGAGCAGGCTGCACAGGGAGGTGGTCGAATCCCCATCCCTGGATGTTTCAGAGCCACAGAGAAGTGGTGGTTTAGCACCAGCCTTGGGTGTCAGCTGAGGGGAGGATCTCTCAGGCTATTAAACCCCCAGTGAGAACACAGGGTCTGCCACACCTTTCTTAAAAGCAGAGCAGAAATCGACCCCCAAACTCCTGATCTACCTGCAAGCGAGGACTGCACCAAGAGCAGAGCACCTTGGGACCTTGTGTGGCGAGGTAGGGTCACACTTGCAGGGACAGTAAATGCCACCTCAGTGGCTCGTATTTGTTCTCTGTTGGTGACTCCCATATCAAATTTGCTCAGAGCCAAAGGCAGAGCCAGAGCTTCCTGACTGTGTGAGCTGCAGAGCTGACCTGAGACCTGCAGAATCCCACCAGGCTCATTTGTGTCCTGCAGCCCCAGCAGGGAGCTGAGGATCAGGGGTGAGCAAGTTCATTGCTAATTCATGAGAGGAGAAGAAATGCACTTTGCTTTCCTCCATCCACCACAGCCACATCCTGCTGGGCATTTCTGATATGCTGTGCCAGAGGGACAGTGTGGAGACAAGGTGAGGTAAGGGGTAAGAGAGTGGGACTGGACACATGACAGAGCCACAAGTGAGAAGCATCCTGGGATCCTACCAGCTGCCCTGAGACCTGTCAAAATCAGCTCTGCTGGATAGTTTTAGACAAAGGTGCTCAAGAAATGTGTGGACATGGCACCTGGGGATATGCTTTAATGGCCATGATGGTGTTGGTTGATGGTTGGACTCAATTATCAATGATCATAGCATTATAGAATGGTTTAGGTTAGAAGAGAACTCAAAGCTCTTATAGTTCCAACCCCCCACCATAGGCAGTGACACCTCCCGATAGAATAGAATAGAATAGAATAGAATAGAATAGAATAGAATAGAATAGAATAGAATAGAATAGAATAGAATAGAATAGAAATCGAATCGAATCGAATCGAATCGAATCAGCCAGGTTGGAAGAGACCTCCAAGATCACCCAGTCCAACCTATCACCCAGCCCTAGCCAATGGCACTAAGTGCTCCATCCAGCCTTTGCTTGAACACCTCCAGGGATGGTGACTCCACCCCCTCCCTGGGCAGCCCATTCCAATGCCAATCACCCTCTCTGCCAACAACTTCCTCCTAACATCCAGCCTGAACCTCCCCTGGCACAACTTGTGGCTGTGTCCCCTTGTTCTGTTCACCCAAGGCCTCATCCAACCTGGCCTTGAACACCTCCAGGGAGGGAGCAGCCACAACCTGCCTGGGCAACCTGTGCCAGTGTCTCACAACCCTCACTGTAAAGAACTTCCTCCTAACATCCAGTTTCAATCTCCCCTCTGCCAGTTTAAACCCATTCCTCCTCATCCTGTCATTACAAGACCTTGTCAGTAGTCCCTCCCCAGCCTCCCTGTATGCCTCTTGCAGATACTGGAAGGCTACTATAAGGTCTCCTTGAAGGCTCCTCTCCTCTAGATCTTACAGGTCTTTCCCAACCCAGATGATTCTATGATCCTGTGATCCACAGCAGGATTGGCACCAGGTGCCAGGAATTTTTTCTTCATATCTCTTGTCCAAGTATTTCTCCAATTAACAGCAAGCCTTAATGGCTTTCCTGTTGGATGTCTCACATGTTCCAGTGCAAGGTTCTGAGCTGTGATTTAGATTTTTAGTTCTCCAGAGAGAAGTTCCTGGAACATTTTCTCTCTCTCTTTTTTTTTTTTTTTTCCCAGCATAGAACCAAAGGTTTCAGGATGACTGAGAACAGGCTAAGGTGAGGTTCTGGAGTGCAAGTATTGTGAGGAGCAGCTGAGAGAACTGGAATTGTTCAGTTTGGAGAAAAGGAAGCTTGGAGGAAACCTTCTCGCTCTCTGCAGCTACCTGGAAGGAGGCTGAACACAGGTGGGGTTGGTCTCTTCTCTCAAGGAACAAGTGACAGGAGCTTGGATCCAGGTGGGATTGGTCTCTTCTCCCAAGGAACAAGTCATAGAACAAGAGGACATGGCCTCAAGTTGCCCCAAGGGTCTTTAAGTTGGACATGAGGAACAATTTCTTCCCCCCAAAAGATCGTCAAGGCCTGAAAGAACCTTCCCAGAGCAGTGGTGGAGTCCACTTTCCTGGAGGGGCTTCAAAGCCATGGAGATGTGGTGCTGAGGGACATGGTTTAATGAAGAGCAGGCAATGCTGGGTTAATGGTTGGACTTGATGACCTTAAAGGTCTTTTCCAACCAAAATCCTGGACAACCAACCCTTCAGTATGACTTCATGGTGGGTGGCTGCATCTCTCCAAACAGGGCTGTTAGCAGGGCACAAACCTGTCCACAAAGTTCCTGATCTGGTTTGAAATGAGTGTCTGCACATTACCCCCTTTCTGCTGTTGGAAGGAGGGAGTAGGAGTGCACTGCTGTTGTCTTCAACTCCATTTTTTGGCTGGATGAATGCAAGAGATGTTTGGGGCAAGTTCTAGTGGGTGGAGGATCAGGAGAACAGGAAGCACCAAACCATCCTGAGCAATGGGCACCTGTCATGCCTTCAGTGCAGTCACTGAGGAGCTTTGGCATAGCTGGGGGAGCCATAAATAGCAGTGCAAGGGGGAAGGAACTCAGCAGCAAGAGGAGAAGCAGAGGGTTCAGTGGTGTTTTAATGGTGATTTTGGATGCAGCTTGGCAAGAGGAGCACCAGCATAGAGTCACAGAATCATAGAATCAGTCAGGGTTGGAAAGGACCACAGAGAACATCTAGTTCCAACCCCCCATGCCACAGGCAGGGGCACCTCACACTAGATCAGGCCTCATCTAGCCTGGCTTTAAACACCTCCAGGGATGAGGTTTCCACCACCTCCCTGGACAACCTGTTCCAGGGTCTCACCACTCTCATGGTGTAGAACTTCTCCCTACCATCCAGTCTGAATCTACCCATTTGTATCTCTGTTCCATTCCCCCTAGTCCTGTCACTACCTGAGAGCCTAAAGAGTCCCTCCCCAGCTTTCTTGTAGGCCCCCTTAAGATACTGAAAGGCCACAATAAGGTTACCTTGAAGCCTTCTCCTCTCCAGACTGAATCATCACAGGGTGCCAGGTTGGAAGGGATGCTAAGGATCATCTGGCCCAACTTTTCTAGGTGATAGTCTGGGTGAAATGAGATGGCCCAGTAGCCTAGCAAGCTGAGGCTTAAAACTGACTAATGGAGGGCAACTACTGCTTCCCCTGGGAGAAGCCTATGGCAGAGGGTTGGAACTAGATGATTTTTGAGCTCACTTCCAACCTAAACCATTCTGTGACTCCACCGTCTCTGGAGGTGTTCAAGAAAAGCCTTGATGGAGCACTTAGTGCCATGGTCTAGTTGATTGGCTAGGGCTGGCTGATAGGTTGGGGTGGATGATTTTGGAGGTCTCTTCCAACCTGGCTGATTCTATTCTAATTCAATCTCTAACTGTTCTCATGGGGAAACATTTTCTTCTGGCGCCAAATCAAAACCTTCCTGGGAGTGACTCATACCTATCACCGCTTGTCTTATGGGATGGGATGCTTCTTGCTGGGGCTCTTTGTTTCTGGAAGGGGAGCAAGTCTGGAGTGTGGCACGAAGGTTTCCTGCAGGCAAGCCTGTGGAATACACCTGAGGGTGCCTGCTGGTTTCGAGTGTCCATGTCAAACTAGAAGATGTTCCTTGTATCCATTACCCCCTGTCTTTTCCACCTGACTCCTTGCTCACAGGGAGTCTCCATCCTCCTGGCAGCCACCTTTCACATTCTGGCACTAAGGTCTCTGTAGTGGAAGGCTAATAGGCCTATTAGATGTCCTGGCTTGCCCCACCCTTCTGCTGATGGGCGAAGCAAGGGCAGGAGGAAAACAAAGGCTTGGGCCTTTGTCCCCTCCCAAAGTGATTAACAGGTGCCCAGGGGTATTTAGGTACTTGTTAGTGTCTTGCCCAAATAAGGGTGAGCAAGCCCTGGGGTCACCTAATATGGGCAGCTTGGCAAATGCCATTCTGATTGGTGAATCTCTGTGGAAAAAAGGAGCCTTTGCACTGGGGCACATCATAGAAATGGAGCCAAGCTGCAAGCAGTTGTGCTGCTCTGTGCTGCCTCTGCTTCACTGCTCTGCCTCACTCTGTGCTGCTCTGCTCTACTGACTGCTCTATGGACTTCTTGGCTTGGACAATGTGGTCTGCTCTGCCTCCTCCTTCAGACCAGCTTAGCCCCGATGTTTTGGGCTTGAACTCACTGGAAACTGAAGTGCCTCAAGTTTTCCAGGAGACGTCATTAGGTGCCTCATTGTAGGCCCCCTTAAGATACTGAAAGGCCACAATAAGGTTACCTTGAAGCCTTCTCCTCTCCAGACTGAATCATCACAGGGTGCCAGGTGTGAGCAGTGCCACCCACACTGTGTTCTCTGCACATCTGCAAGAGCTCCTGCCTGCACCTCTGCAAACCTCCGTGCCAAGAGGAACCAGGATCAGGTCAGAGCTCATCTGCCTCTTTCTCAGCACCCTGCTAAAGTCAGGGAAGATCTGGAAGCCTCTCAAGGGCTATCAAGATGACAAGCAGCTCCAACACTGCCACAAAGGAGCCACTGCAGTGAGTAAAACAGACCTTCCCTAGACCACCAGGATGCTGATTTGTACGCAGGGCAAGGCCATTTTGTGGCTAAACTTTTTCCAATATTGTGATTTTTCTAAATTACTAAGTTACTAATTTCTAAGTTACTTATTTCTAAATTACTAATTTCAAAATTGCTAAGTAATTTACTAAATGACTAAGTTACTAACTACTAAGTTACTAATGACTAACTTACTGATTTCTAAGTTACTAATTTCTAAGTTACTAATTTCTAAATTACTAAGTAATTTACTAAATGACTAAGTTGCTAATTTCTAAGTTACTAATTTCTAAGTTACTGTGTTGGTTTGAGCTAATTGGAGAATTTGAGTGAGAAATTAGACTATTGGCTGAGAGAGGTAAACACAGGATGTCACTTCACCAGAGCTTTACTGAGAAAGAAAAAAAAAGTTGTTTTTAAGGATTTTACCCAAAACACTAGATATCAGATGGTTTCTGACTGCTCTGGCTGCAGCTGCTCTTTGCATGATCTCCTTTGTCTTTGCCCAGGTAGCTAATTCTCAGTAATTCTACTAACTACTTTCCTGCTACTAACCCCCGTGGCCGATCTACTTCAGCTTATCTGCAGCATCAACAGGTGGTGAGATAAGACTGGGGAAGCGGAAAACGGTGGGTAGGGGGTGGTTGGCTACCCCTCTTGGGGATTTTGGTCTCTGGGAGGGGTGTGGTGTCTGTATTACCTTTTCACTGTATATATCTGTCAATATCTGTTATACCTTGTAAATATTTGCTTGTATATTTGCATTGCCGTAAATACAAAGCTTCATTTATCAACTTCCAGTGTTTCTGAGTCCTAGCTGGGGTTTATAAAAAGGTGGAGAGGGCAGGTAACTGCTTAAACCACTACAGTTACTAATTTCTACATTACTAAGTAATTTACTAAATGACTAAGTTACTAATTTCGGACTTGCCTGTAAGCACCCTTGTGCTTTTTTTCTTCCTGACCTAATTAGAACCCAGATCCAACGAGTTTGTACACAGCTTGTGGGTGGGGCTTTTGGAAATTAAAAAAAAACCCTACATATTTTAGCATTCCTGCCTATCTAATGGCCCGCAATCAATTCAGCCTTCCCTTCTCAGGCTGAGCAAACTCATCTCTCTCAGCCTTTCGATCCGCGTCCCGCACACCGCAACCGGGAGCCCGCGGCGCTCACCACGGCGCCACTCGCCTTTCCTGCCCGTCCAGGTGTCACCACGCCCAGGCCGGTGACACCCCAGCGAAGGGCAGGCATCGAGCCCTGCAAAACAAGAGGTGAAGCCACCC
>VWZI01011686.1:162028-175617 GCA_013396835.1 Psilopogon haemacephalus | reverse complement strand
CCCTTCCCCAATCTTATCTCACCACCTGTTGATGCTGAAGATAGGCGGAGGTAGATCAGCCAGGGGAGGTTAGCAGTAGAAAGAAGTTAGTAGAATTACTGAGAATTAGCTACCAAGATAGAGAGACAAAGGAACCATGCAAGAGAAGCTGCTGCAGCCCAGGGCAGTCTGAAACCATCTGTGGTATCTATATTTTAGTTATAACTTTTTAAAACAACTTTTTTTTTTTTTTTTTTCCCTTCTCAGTGCAGCTCTGGGTGCAGTGCCATCCTGTGTTTTCCTCTCTCAGCCAATAGTCTAATTTCTCACTCAAATTCCCCAATTAGTTCAAACCAGCACACTCCCAGAGCTGCTTCACTGCATAGTGTGGATACATCACTCTGCTTAGCTGGTTCAGGACTAGTTTGCATCATTCTTCCTTGCATGACGAAGGCTTTAGCCCTGTGTTTGACACATGGTGGACTTCAATCTCACACACTACAGTTTTAGACTTGGCACTGCTCAACTTAGAAGGCAAAGAGGTGAATATTCCTACAACTTTCCACTCTAGACTGGTGAAAAGGATCAAAGGTGCAGTGCTAAATTGCAAGGCTTGACCTTGAGTCGGAACATCAACTTGAAAAACTATGTAAGTAATATAACAATTGGTATGTTTTATTCCTGGTGCAGTTTCAAGCTTCTGGGGTACTCACAGGCCATACTAACTAGATTATAGCTGGTTCAGGCAGGTCTACATTATACTGTCTTCACAGAAGTGGCTTCAGCATAGATAGTCGAAGACTAAGGAGCCCTCAAAAGGCATTAATGATTTGTGCTTCTCATCCTGGCATTCAAACTTTGAATGGGAACACCACATGCATAGGACTGGGAGAACAAAACATGCTCAGACTTTTACAGGCTCAGATGTAGGTGCATGCTCAGCTCTGGAGTTAATGGTTTATGCTCTTCACAGCCATTTTCTAATATTTATGGCATTTGACCAAACTTTCCTATAAAAGACACAACTCACCTATGTTGTCAGCAGTTGCTAAATGATTTAGAGGATCTGCATCCAACAACTAGGTGAGAAAAAGGCCTAGAGTGCATTCTGTTATGAGCACTGTCACAAGCAATGTCCTATCTCAAATGCATCTTGTCAGTTTTAATAAAAGAAGTGCTCTGGTGACCAATTTTAACCTCAACTTCATAATGCAAGCACAAATTACAGTTTCCTTTTTTTGTTTTGAATGAATGAATGAATGGTTTAGGTTGGAAGAGAGCTCAAAGATCATCTAGTTCCAACCTCCCACCATAGGCAGGGACACAGTTTATGGGAACTTTACAGCATTTGGCTATTTTTACAAAATGCATGGTTAAAAACACACTTCCTTCACCCTCAGTTGAGGATGTACTTGAATGTCTGAAAGGCTCCACTGGAAAGATCCAACAATTTGCCAGGATTAGTATTTCTAGTATAAGAGTAGTCCAAATGTGAGTCATGAATGTTGAAAAGGACCAAGTCATACAGACACATAACTATAGGGAAGTATTTGCTCATCCTTTAAAGTTCTGCCTATTGTGTAAACGAATCTTTTAACTTGGAAAAAAAACATTCAGCATATATATATTTGTGCTAATAACAGAACACTGCCACTAAAATCACCTCTGGGTTATGCAGCATAATACAGTCTAGTGGTGAAAATCTGAAATTAGATATTCAACAGGAGTGTTAATACTCAGCATCAGTTAAAAGTTCCAAGACAGAAGCATGATTCTCTCTCAAATGCCATTTCTCTTCTTCTGTTTGGTTGTTGGGTTTTTGTTTTGTTTTTTTTAAATAACAATTTTATTTTTTGTATGAGTTTTACCCTGGTTTTAACTCAGCTGACAGCTGAGTGCTGGGTCCCAGCAGTCCAATTACAATAGAAAGAGTTTCTCCTTCTCTCCCTCACTTTGGGTGGGCAAGGAGGAAAGGAGCCAAGAAAAAGCCAAAATGCCAGTTGAGATAAGGGCAATTTACCACTCTGTTGCAGGGATATCTGACTACACAAAGGGAAAACAAGCAAACAAAACCCAGCAGAAGAGGTACCAGTGGACGCTGCAGACAAAACTGAGAAGAATGCCACAGCTGTGTGCAGACTGGAACAGGAATGGAGAAGGGGAGAAGCCTAGCCCAGAAACTAGGGAGGAAACACAACACAACCTGCAACAGGACAATTGACAGGCTATAAAACACAGTCCCAGTCCCATTAGCCCTGGCCAACTCCTTTCCTGTCATACACTGTGTGTGACATCTGCACGGTGTAGAACATAGGATCCAGCTTGGTCTGGTGCTCTGTGCCACTGGGGGTGGGGAGCAGCCCTGTACCCCTGTCCCCTCTCCCTCCTGGTGGAGCCAATCAGCTTAAACCAACACAGTTTTAAGTGGGAAACTTGTTTCTAACTGACTTTAAAAAAATTAGTATCTGTTATCAGGCTTCTACTAATGTTTTCTCTCCCCAGGTTTTAGAACTGATTGGACAGAAGGTCTTCAGGGAAGGAAGAAAAGGCTGAACCCCCCATCAGGTAGCTGAAAACAGGACAGTAGGGTCATAGCTCCGGGCTGGCCACAGCACACCCTGCCCAATGCACAGTGGAGAAAACTAGGGACACTGTGATTAGTGAGATATAAGGAACAGGGGATTCTCTAGAAGCCTGTCTTCATTCACTCTGTTCTCTATGGAAAATTGATTTTAAACAGGCCAGTGAAAGACAGCTTTCCTTAGCAGTGCTTTGTTCATCAGAAATACATCACTACTTAAAAAAGCAAGGCTGTCCCACTATCATGTACAGCTTCCATATAAAGTGAGCTATTCATCTGGTGTGGCACCACAAAATATGGGTGGAAGCAGGAGAAAATCAGAAGCCAAATTCTCTCTTCTCTGACTAATAGCGAAGCTACACTTCCCTGTGTTTGCTTTTGACACCAAGCCTATCTCTCTTTAGAGATGACATTTTATCTTGCATGGATGCTTGCTGTTAGAACTTCTCAGAGCCCTAATGCACAAATGTAATTCCTCTGACAGATCTGTTAAACAGGGGCTTTAAAAAAAAAAAAAAAAAAAAAAGAAGCCTTCAATTTTACAGTTTCACAACACTTATGATGTCAGGGTTTAAGGCCATGCTGTAGGTAAAGAGAAGTAAAATTCTACAGACCTAAAAATAGAAGCTAAACAGTGTGACCATATCGTGAATCAACTGAATTCCTTCTCCTTGCAGTTATTTAGGACAAATTCAACAATTTTGACAAGGGGAAGAGGGAAACAAACAGAGCAAGTTGTGTTCCAGCTCTGGCTACACTCAACTTGGACTTTTGCCCAAAGTGGGTCTGTTCTATTTTTTTCCTTCCAGATCATCATTGATCTGCCAGAGTACAGTGCCCAGCAATGCCATTGCTCTCCCTTTGCTTACACATCTCACCTTTGCCTCACAGAACCACTCCAATGGGATGCTAGGCTCATCATGCACTGTTTACAAAAGAGAGTAGCAAAAGGGAAAATCCATCAAGGCTAAGGAAGTCTTTTAACTTTTACAGGTGGAGAAGTACAGTATTTGGCCCTTGTTTATGTGCAGATTTGATTAACTGCTTTGTCAGAAAGGTGATTTAAGTAGTACTTAGTGCTATGACCTATGCACAGTATTCTAATGCCAAATTCAGAATTAACTGCAGAAGAAAGAAAGGTGCCAAAATAAAGCCACTTCTGCAATCAATCAAAAACTATAGAATCATAGAACCATAGAATGGTTTAGGTTGGAAGAGACCTCAAAGATCAGCCAGTTCCAACCCCCCTGGGCCATAGGCAGGGACACCTCCCACTAGATCAGGATGCTCAAGACCTCATCCAGACTGGCCTTGAACACCTTCAGGGAGGGAGCAGCCACAACCATCCTGGGCAACCTGTTCCAGTGTCTCACCACCCGCACTGTGAAGAACTTTCTCCTAAAATCCCCTTTAAATCTCCCCTTTGCCAGTTTGAACCCATTCCCCCTCATCCTGTCATTACAAGACCTTGTGAACAGTTCCTCCCCAGCCCTCCTGTAGCCCCCTTCAGATACTGGAAGGTTGCNAATCCCCTCCCTTGCCCTGCTGCCCACAGCTGCTCTTGCTGCAGCCCAGCACACAGTTGCTGTCTGGGCTGTGTGTGCACACTGCAGCCTCATGTTGAGCTTCTCATCCACCCAGACCCCCAGGTCCTGTTCCTCAGAGCTGCTCTCAGCCACTCACCACCCAGCCTGGAGTTGTGCTTGGGATTGCACCCACCCAGGTGCAGGACCTTACACTTGGCCTTGTTGAATTTCATGAGAAAAAAAAAAAATCTTTATAAACTATCAACTACTATGGGTGCCCCCTTCTTCTGCAGCTATGTTACCAGGTCCCTTCCAGTACAAACTTGTGCTATTTTGATTTAGCAGCAAACCAGTCCATGGTAAAAAAAAAAAAAACAAAACAAAAAAGCTTAATTTTTTTTTTTGCCAGGTTGTTTTCGGACTGATTTCGCAGCCTAGAACTGTTTTACCAAGAAATACCTAAGCAGGTGTACTGTAAATGAGGGTTTTGTAGCAGTGCTGGTTTAGATAAATTTGGGCTGCCCTGAAGCCACATCCTGCAGCTAATATCCTAACCATAGCCACAATATTTCAACCACAGGCAATCTTAGCCAACAATTTGAGGAGACCTTAGAGCAACCTTCCAGTATCTGAAGGGGGCTACAGGACGGCTGGGGAGGGACTGTTCACAAGGGCTTGTAATGACAGGACGAGGGGGAATGGGTTCAAACTGGCAGAGGGGAGATTTAAAGGGGATGTTAGGAGAAAGTTCTTCACCGTGACAGTGGTGAGAGACTGGCACAGGTTGCCCAGGGAGGTTGTGTCTGCTCCCTCCCTGGAGGTGTTCAAGGCCAGGCTGGATGAGGTCTTGGGCATCCTGATCTAGTGGGAGGTGTCCCTGCCTATGGCACAGGGGGGTTGGAACTGGCTGATCTTTGAGGTCTCTTCCAACTTAAACCATTCTATGGTTCTATGATCTCCACTTGATTCTCCACTTGAGTTCATTTTGCAGCACTCTCTGATGGCATCACAAGCTATAAAAGTTCTTGGAGGAGAATAAAGAATATGTTATATACAGCTTTCTTCCCAGGCTTCACTCTGATGTCCAGTGGCATGTTGTCATGCAATGAGAAACACAGTCCTGAGCACCACCCAAGTAATTGCAATTGTATTACGATCCCGAAGGGTTCAACTCAACAATGCTGCTAAACAAAGTATTTCACTTTTGTGGGAAACGTCACAGACTTCCACTGAAGCTTTTCCTTCCTTCATGCAGCAGTCACAAGCTGAAAAACTTTTAGTAATACAGCCCTTAAGTTCCCACAATGAAAGTATTTGCCAGTCTGCTGTGAAAGAGCTTAGTATGAAACAGATGGTGAATGGTATTGTTTTACACTGGATGTGTGCCTATTGTTTCCTAGCATAATGTTCACAGAAGAAATATGCCTGGTGGAGTCCACAATGAGAGCATGGGGTTAGCAGCAAAGCCAGGACTAAATTAAGGAAAACAAGGCTCTAAACCTGTATTCTCTCTTTGGAGACATCCTTCATCATGGGTCACAACGAAGGCAGACAAAAAGGTAAGACAAGCAGTTGTCTTCTATGGCAGTTTGTTGAGGACAGCAAAGAGAAATGTCTAACTGAAAAATGGTATGAAGCTTAGTGGGAGACAAAACAGCAGATAAAATGCAGGTGAATGTAGAGCAATCCTAAATTTAAGTACCATTGGTGCAGGATGTTCACAAGGTCTTGTAATGACAGGGCGAGGGGGAATGGGTTCAAATTGGTGGAGGGGAGATTTGAATGGGATGTTAGGAAGAAATTCTTCACAGTGAGAGTGGTGAGACACTGGTACAGGTTGCCCAGGGAGGTTGTGTCTGCTCCCTCCCTGGAGGTGTTGAAGGCCAGGCTGGATGAGGTCTTGAGCATCCTGATCTAGTGGGAGGTGTCCCTGCCTATGGCACAGGGGGGTTGGAACTTGATGATCTTTGAGGTCTCTTCCAACCTAATCCATTCTATGATTCTATGATTCTATGTAAACTCAGTGTTTCCATGCAGTGACAAGATCTAGGGGTTATACCTTCTGGAGAACCTCAACTCAGTGTCCAGTGACAAACACAGAGCATTAGTTTAAGATACACTCCCTCCCCCACCCCGAGCTCACAAGCTCAATAAATACTTAATTTTATTTGGAAGTAAAGGTCAACTTTACTCTTGGAAGTAAAGGTCAACTTTAACAACTGTTAAACTTTAACTGTAAGGGGAGTTACAGAGGATGGGGGGAAAGGGAATTAAAACACAGGTAAGGAGAATTACAGAGGATAAGGGAAAAGGAACAAAATGCAAAAGACAAAAAAAACCCAAAAACCCTGGATGGAAGTTGAATCCAGGCAGTGAAATGGATTGATTGGTGGTGGATGCAGAGGGATGCAAGATTGAAGGTGAAACACAGTGAGTTATAGAGTTCCAGAGAATGGTTGCTCTCCCCATCTGTTTGCTGGAGAACAGATGGTGAGCAGCAGCAGGACAACAAGGTGCTGGGCAGGGGAGGAGAGGCCAAAAGAGAGAGAGAGAGGCATGAAGTCCACCCCCCTTTATATTAGTCTCTGCAGGAACTGGGAGAGGGCTAAACAGACACTTGGAGGCAGGTCAGACCACCCCCAGGGAGGAGTCAGGATCCAGTTCCAGGTAAGCTTAACTATTTACACACAGACCAACCATGTATTAGAAAATTCTAAGTAAGGAATGGAGAATAAGGCAGAAGATATCATACCAGTATGTCAAATCTCATATTTTTATATACTCCTGCTAAACTTACTTGTACATTTTCAGTGCTTCATATAGCTCTTAAACCATCTCAAAATGTAAGCAGGCAAACTGGAAAAGGTGTAGGCAAGGGAAAACACATGGACCAGTTTCCATAAAGGAAGTTGTTAAATGGGGTAGAACTCTTCAGGCCCCAAAAAAGATGTTGGAACAATAATGTCAGTAGTAGATAGCATATTCAAAAGAGAAAGACAAGGTCCTCACACAACAAGAAGTTAAGCTGTACAACTGCCCACGGTTTTGCTGTTGATACTAGAACTGTAGATGGATTTAAGAAGTGCCCAGATCATTCTGGCTGAGGACAGACCTGGATACTTCAGGAAAGTATCCCTCATGCCTTACCATATTCTTTCCTAGGCAACCACTCTTGGTGTCTGTGGCAGGCAAGATCATAGATGGACTTCTAATACGGATCAGTGTATTGGTCCTTATGTTCTGAATCATATCCTAAATCAGATGAAGCTGTTTGCTGCCATGTAGCTGATCCAATTTCAACTGACTGAAGAATGATGACCTTTTTGGCAACATTAAGAAAGGGTTAAATGCTGAGTATCATTTCTGTTTTGGAGCATTAAACACATCTAACTGTTTCGAACCCCAGGCAGTCTTGACCACAGCAAAGAATGCTTGCTGAAGGGTTCCCTAATTTGAACAATACCTTTCAGAATCCACACATCACATCTTTCAGTGCAGCTGATTCATGCAAGACTCCAAAGAAGTGTGGATGATCACAATGATGTAATTTATCCTCCTAGAACAACAACAGTGCAAAGCATACAGTGATACATACTTACCAGAATCCAATACAGACCAAATGTCCTCCTTCATAACCTCTCTTCAACAATGACAATGAACATGCCAGCAAAGAGTAAATTGCAGAAGTTTGGCCCTGTTTGGGAGGCCTGTAAAGGGTTAAGCCCTCCTGGGGAGGCTTACCTGAACTGCATCCTGACTCCTCCCTGGGGCTGGTCTGACCTGCCCCCAGGTGTCATGTTTAGCCCCTTCCTGCTTCCTGCTGAGACCCCCTAGAAAGGAGGGGAGGGGAAATGAACTTCCTGTTTCTTCCTCTTGGTCTCTGCCTCCTCACCAGCCCAGCATCTTGCTTCCTTGCTGCTGCTATTTTACAACCTGCTCTCCAACAAAGACGTGGGGAGAGCAGCCGCATTTGGAACTCTAACTTGCTGCATCCCACCAGCATCCATCTGCATCTACCACAAATTTCCAACTTCACTGCTTGGATTCAACCTCCATCCACTCCCATCTATGGGTTGTATTTTTTTTTTCATTTTGTTCTTCGTTTTTTCCTCCCAAATATCCTCTGTAATTCCCCCTACTGTATCTTGCTCCCTCTCCCCCTATCCTCTGTAATTCCCCTTACCTCAAATACCTTCTATTTATTGTTTAAGTTCATTTTTTACTTTCAAATCGAATTAAGTATTTATTGACCTTTTGAGCTCAGGGGGATTGGCTTAAAACTAATACAGGGCCAAATGCCTACCAAAGCTCCTCTATCACTCCCCTTCTTAGATGGATAGATGGACAGGTGTCACGGGAGGCCAATATAGGCCTAATGCATGTCCTGACTTGTGCAGATGTGATCTTCTGCTCACCCTTTCCCTCTGCTGTGGTGGGAGCAGAGCATGGGAGATAAGAGAAAAGGGTTGGGTATACCCACTCTGAGGGTCCAAGACTTGCCTAGGCTTGTTCTTCTTTGCAGTGGTAAACAAGGTACATACACATGTTTATGCATGGCTTGTGTTTTCCCAAATAAGGGAAAGCAAGCCCTGACTTCACTTAATATGGTCAGTTTTGGCAAAGTGCCATTCTGACTGGTGGATCTCTGCCCAGAGCATCTTTTGCAGTGCTGTCTCTTGATAATGGCCAAAGGAGCCATTAGATTCAGGCAACTAATAAATGGAGCTAAGTTGCAAGCAAAGTGCTTCTGTTTTGGTTTTGCTTTTGCTTTGCTCTCTGTCTCAATGTGCTTTTACCTCATTGTGTTCTACTCTGCCTCATGCTCCAAGCCAGCTTTGCTATGTTGCAAGCTCTGATGTACCAGCTTGTCCACCTGGAAACTTTGCCGTGCCTCAGGTTTACCAAGAGAAGGCATTAAGTGCCTCTCTGCTATAGGCAAGAATTAGCCACCAGGAAAACACTGTGTCTGCCTATACACCATTGGTCCTGGGAGGAGTCAAGACCAGGTCAGAGACCGTGCTAAACCTCAGATTTCTGCTAGAGCCTGGGAAAAACTCCAAAAGCCTCTAATGGCTTTCAAACCACCGACAGCAACCCCTCCATGTGCATTGGGTACTGTCTGATACTATAATGCAGTCCTGGCAATGCAGAGGCACTAGCTTGTGAGTAAACACTCTAAAAGGCATCTATGGAATTAAAGTTCTCATTCTGTAACTGTAAACTCTACTGAGCTTTCTGCCTCAGCAGAAAGGAGCCTTCTGAGTCTCCCTAAAGGGCAAGTGGCATACACACTGCAAGATCCTCTTTCCAATAAATACTTGCATTTTTTTGCTAGTTTTCTTAACTGTTCTAAATTGCCTGTTTTTCCTCACCCAGCCATGAGCTCAAACCTTGTAAATGAGTTTTCTAGTGAGATTTAATATGAATAAACGGATTTCATAGTTACTAATAATTTTTGCCTGAATGGAAAAAAAAAAAAAATCAATATTGGTGTTAATTTTGCATAATCCATAGCAACAGGGAGGAGAGGAAAATATAACAAAAGGCCTGTAATAAGATAGAAGCACTTTTAATAATGCAAAGCAAAATCAAAGGCTGCACAAAGGAAGCAAAAGCAGACAAAGATGGTATTCTCTACTTCCCATCAAGCCAACCTTGTTTTGGTCACTCTGTGGAAGCAGGACTCTAGGCATAGTTGTTGCTCCCTAAGACAGACACCACCAACAAATGTCCCTACACTTCTTGGACTTATATATATAGCTGAGCTGATGTCATATGGCATGGAGTACCCCTTTGGTCAGGCTGGGTCAGCTGGCCTGGTTCTGTCCTCTCCCAAAATGTTGCCCACTCCTCAGTGTACTCTTGGGAAAGGGAAATGTTGGAAAATCACAGCCCTGGTGCTTGGCTCAGCAGTAGCCATAACACTGGTGTGTTATCGAGACACAGCACTGCAAAAGGTGCTCTGGGCAGAATTAACTCCAGCTTGGGCAAACCCAATACGTAAGTATAGAGTGGGATACTTATCTCAAATACTCCCATAGCCACGACATATTTTCAGATCAGGTTAGTCTAGGCCTAATGTGATTTATCTGTTTAGCAAGTCCGAATAGATTTCTCCTCCAAATAATTAAACTCACAATAATTTTCAGAGTCCTGAACATCCCTTGGAAAGGAGTTCTACAAGTCTACTACCCACTGTGCCAAACCCCACTGTGCTGGTTTGAGCTAATTGGAGAATTTGAGTAAGAAACTAGACTATTGGCTGAGAGAGGAAAACACAGGATGTCACTTCACCCAGAGCTTTACTGAGAAAGAAAAAAATGTTGTTTTTAAGTAGTGTAACCAAAACATTAGATATCAGATGGTTTCAGACCACTCTGGCTGCAGCTGCTCTTTGCATGTTCTCCTTTGTCTCTCTGCCTTGGTAGCTAATTCTCAGTAATACTACTAACTTCTTCCCTACTACTAACCCCCCTGGACAATCTACCTCTGCCTATCTGCAGCATCAACAGGTGGTAAGATAAGATTGGGGAAGGGTGGAAAGGTGGTAGGGGTGGTTGGTTACCCGTCTTGGGGATTTTGGTCTCTGGCAGGGCTGTGGTGTTTCTCTATTACCTTTTCACTGTCTATATCTGTAAATATCTGTTATACCTTGTAAATATCTGCTTGTGTATTGTGCATTGTTGTAAATATAAAGCTTCATTTATCAACTTCCAGTGTTTCTGAGTCCTAGCTAGGGTTTATATCAAAAGGTGGGGGGGCAGGGAACTGCCAAACCACCACACCCACCTCTTCATGTGTTTTGGATCCAGTTCCTGCTACAAGGCCTATGCTGCAAGAGACAGTGAGCAATTAGTCCTTACCACATCTCAGCACAATGTGTGACTCTGAAAACCTCTATCACATTGCCTTGCAACCTCTTTTCAAAAATGACATATCCTACCCTGGTCATTTTTCTCAGTAATCTTTGCTTATTTTATTTGGTCCTTTTCCAGTTTTAGTCAACCATTATTTTTATGATAAGGAAGGTGTAACTGTATTTGTTATTAACGCTGAGGGCAAAGGATGCAAAACAATGCTACTGTTTTTATCTTCATTCCTTTTTAAACCATGGCTAACTTTTATTTTGCTTTTTTTTTTTTTCTTTTTTAAATTGCTATTGAATAGACATTGAACTGACATTTTCTCTTCAATTTCTGTCCGTAAATCAAAAGGCTTCACTTCTGAATGCCATTGGTCAACAGAGAGATCAGCATTTGATGTAAAATGGGATTCTTCCTGCTGACTTCTAGTAGCATTGAATGTTATCTAACACTTTATTGCCTAGTCACTATTCTCAAAACTTTCTCCTGTATTTCTTTACTGTGTGTTTTCATCCTTACTATTAGAACAATTTAATATCCTCTGTAAATCATTTCACCTATTGCTCACAGTCTCCCTTATCCTCTCCTCCCCAGTCATTTCAGCAGGATAGATTTGGGTGTGGACCAAGTAGATTTATGTGACTTCCCTCAATCGCTATAGTCACAATTTTCATTCCATTCCATGTCATAATCAATCTGCATCTTACTCCATGGGTCTTTGGATTCCCAAAAGCTTTTGAAGGAAAGTGGCTTCACTGTTATCAGCCAGTCATTTTGTCTTTCCCCACACAGATAACAACATTCACGTGCACATTAATTCAATTATTTCTTGGTTTTTAACTAACCTGTTGAGTATAAATCTCAGGTGTGCAGTTTCCTTCACTCTCATGGGAATCTGTTTTGAATAGTTATGCTGGTTTGAACTAATTGGAGGATTTCAATGATAAATTAGACTATAGGCTGAGAGAGGAAAGCACTTCCCTCACAGCTTTACTGAGAAAGAAAAAAAATTGTCTTAAGAGTTGTAACCCAAATATAGATAAGAGACTGCTTCAGACCACTTTGGGCTGTGGCTGCTCCTGCATGGCTCTTTATTTCTCCCTGCCTTTTGTAGCTGAATCTGAATAATTCCACTAAATTCTTTCCTGCTGCTAACCTCCCTGGCCGATCTACCTCCACCTATCTGCTGCATCAACAGATAGTGAGATAAGATTGGGAAAGGGGGTAAAGGTAGTAGGGGTGGTTGGTTACCCCTCTTGGGGATTTTGATCTCTGGGAGGGCTGTGGCGTTTCTGTATTACTTTTTTAATGTATATATCTGTGAATATCTGTTACACATTGTAAATACCTGCTCATATATTGTGCAAAGCTGTAAATATAAAGCTTCATTCCTTAACTTCCAGCTGACTGAGTCCTAGCTTGGGTTATTTCAGAGTGTGTGTGTGGGGGGCAGGTAACTGCTAAACCACTACATTATTGGCCTAACATTTGTCATTGGTGGTGTACCAAAAATAGCTTTAAACTGGGAGGTTTAAAGCTATTTTTGGTACACCACCAATTGCCATTGGCAGCTCAGCTGTTTCATCCTTGACTCCTCTTAAAGCACTCGAGTGAACATTATTCACCATCAGTTACTACTTGCATTGTCAGTGTTTCCATAGCCTCTTTAGCCACTTCAGCACCAGGAATGCCCTCCCTTTCCAAGGGATCCAACATGGATTTACAATTTAGACCACAGTGAAAGTTTTATGTAAAGAATTTGTTTGCCTTCTCAGCAGAGGTCCTGCTCCTTTAATGCCAGGTGTACCATTTGACTCCACAGTCCCTCTGCTACGCTTCCTGCACTTGGTATGTCCAAAGGAATATTTAGTATCCATTTGATCCTTTATGCTCATCTTTCCCTGAGCTCTGTTTTGACATGTACTATAGAATTTGTATAATTAATCCTTTGTCTTCTCCTTGTTTTGATACATTCCAGTTTTTGAAAGATGTCTTGTTGTTCTAATAGCCTCCTTATTGTCCTGATTAGCCACGCTTGCTTCCTTTTTACCCTTATTCAAGCCTTTCTGAACAGGTGGTACACACTACTGATGGGCTGCCAGTACATCTGCTGTCCTTCAGGAACCTCCTTGAAGCCCGTAAATATTCACTTGCTTCCTTTAGGTTCAATTTAACAAACTCCTAATTTTCACATCTCTTCCTTTTTTTCTGGGTCAACATGAGCCTGCAGTGTGCACACACAGCCCAGACAGCAACTGTGTGCTGGGCTGCAGCAAGAGCAGCTGTGGGCAGCAGGGCAAGGGAGGGGATTGTGCTCTGCTCTCCTCACACCCCACCTGCAGCACTGTCTGCAGCTCTGCAGCCCCCAGCACAAGAAGGACATGGAACTGCTGGAGAGAGTCCAGAGGAGGACCACAAAAATGATTGGATTTTTTTTTTTTCTCATGAAATTCAACAAGGCCAAGTGTAAGGTCCTGCACCTGGGTCAGTGCAATCCCAAGCACAACTCCAGGCTGGGTGGTGAGTGGCTGAGAGCAGCCCTGAGGAAAAGGACCTGGGGGTGTGGGTGGATGAGAAGCTCAAGATGAGTCTGCAGTGTGCACACACAGCCCAGACAGCAACTGTGTGCTGGGCTGCAGC
>VWZI01011686.1:140771-154743 GCA_013396835.1 Psilopogon haemacephalus | reverse complement strand
CCCAGCACAAGAAGGACATGGAACTGCTGGAGAGAGTCCAGAGGAGGCCACGAAGATGATCAGAGGGCTGCAGCAGCTCTGCTATGAGGACAGGCTGAGGGAGTTGGGACTTTTCAGCCTGGAGAAGAGAAGGCTTTGAGGAGACCTTAGAGCAACCTTCCAGTATCTGAAGGGGGCTACAGGAAGGCTGGGGAGGGACTGTTCACAAGGTCTTGTAATGACAGGACGAGGGGGAATGGGTTCAAACTGGCAGAGGGGAGATTTAAATGGGATGTTAGGAGAAAGTTCTTGACAGTGAGGGTGGTGAGACACTGGCACAGGTTGCCCAGGGAGGTTGTGTCTGCTCCCTCCCTGGATGTGTTCAAGGCCAGGCTGGATGAGGTCTTGAGCATCCTGATCTAGTGGGAGGTGTCCCTGCCTATGGCACAGGGGGTGTTGGAACAGGATGATCTTTGAGGTCTCTTCCAACCTGGACCATTCTATGATTCTATCTTCATCCAAATCCTCTAACATAACTACATGAATTAATAATATTTAGTGTTCACATTTTACAGGGAAAGAATAACTGACAAGCAATATTTGGCATGCTGAGTATTATCTCTGATCTTCAGCATAAGACATGATACATGTGTGTGCTCCAGCCTTTTTTTCTCAATAGTACAAGTTCAGCATTTAATTTTAACATGTGCTCATTTTATCCCTATCTAAAGCCTTTGTCCAAAAAGAATTAACGTGCCAGTCTGAGTCACACAGAAGAGAAAGGCAACTGATTAATTCATGGCTGCAGAAGTTAATTTGATGTAAGAGCTACAAAACTTATTTCAGATTGTCTCACTAATATTTATTTCCCTTTTGTTGACTGCCATTAGGGCTACAACATGGCAAAAATGCATCAGGAAAAAATGCATCCATAGAAAAAAAGAGAAAATTTTACTATTAATGGCATAACACACACAATCAGACACAAAGAACATACTTACACAAAGTAGTCTAATGAACAGTGAGCTTGATCGCTAGCCTGAGATTGGGGTTGCTTCAGAATCAAAATTTGCTTTTGAATTTCCACTCAGTTCAAGAATGCTTGGATCCTCACATAGTGCGACCATAATATCAATGAAGGGTATATAATCTAAGAAAGATAAAAGGCTGAAGAAAAGTTTGGGATAAACTGGATAAAAAATGCATAGTGCTGAAAGGAGTGCAGAAAGAATGCTTGCTGTGGTGGTTTAAGCAGTTCCCTGCCCCTCCACTTTTTGATATAAACTCAGAACACTGCAAGTTGATAAATGAAGCTTTATATTTACAGCAATGCACAATACACAAGCAAATAATTACAAGGTGTAACAGAGATTTACAGATATATACAATTAAAAGGTAATACAGAAACACCACAGCCCTCTCAGAGATCAAAGTCCCCAAGAGGGGTAACCAACCACCCCCTACCACCTCTCCACCCTTCCCCAATCTTATCTCACCACCTGTTGATGCTGCAGATAAGATGAGGTAGATCAGCCAGGGGGGTTAGTAGCAGGAAAGTAGTTAGTAGAATTACTGAGAATTAGCTACCAAGGCAGAGATAAAGGAACCATGCAAGAGAAACAGCCGCAGCCCAGAGCAGTCTGAAACCATCTGCCCTATTTGTATTTTGGTTATAACTTAAAAACTTTTTTTTTCTTTCTCAGCAAAGCTCTGGGTGCAGTGCCATCCTGTGTTTTCCTCTCTCAGCCAATAGTCTAATTTCTCACTCAAATTCTCCAATTAGTTCAAACCAGCACACTTGCTTAAGAAATGCTTATAGTAGTAACCTCATTTTGCAGTAGGACCCATACAATTTGCACAGCTAGCACTAAAGGCAGAATTTGTAAGATTCAAACATGGTGTAGTGGGTTTGGCAGTTACCTGCCAGAGGTAGAGGTTACCTGCCTCCCAGAGACCAAAGTCCCCAAGAGGGGTAACCAACCACCCCCTACCACCTTTCCCCCCTTCCCCAGCCTTATCTTACCACCTGTTGATGCTGCAGATAAGCTGAAGATCAGCCAGAGAGATTAGTAATAGGAAGGAGTTAGTAGTTTTAATAATTTTACTCTGAATTAGCCACCAAGACTGAAAGACAAAGGAGGGAGCAGCTGCAGCCAGCACAGACAGAAGCAGACTGCTAATCTGGTTGTTTTGAGAACAGTTCCTAAAACAACTTTTTTTTTTCCCTTCTCAGTAAAACTCGGTGAAGTGACACACTGTGTTTAACTCTCTCTCAGCCAATAGTCTAATTTCTCACTCAAATTCTCCCATTAGCTCAAACCAACACACATGGTTATGATGAATTCATAGGTTCTCTGCAACTCTACTACATCAAAAAAGTTATCCAAAGGGGATATCATGTGGCTGCTGGACTCCTGGAAGCTGTTTTCTAGGGCTGTTTGTATTGGACTGCATAGTGATGTGTGTTTTTGTGTCAGGATTGTGTCAAAGGCATTAGAGGAAGCTCTCATGCTAAATCCAGAACTAGTAGTCTTGCAGTTTGGGGGAAATAACAGGTTAAGACGGAGTGGCCTGCCTTGGAAATTCTGCTACTCTGTGTAGCTGCACATCAAGCAACCTCTCACAAAGTGAAGGAAATAAGCAAAACATCTTACACTCTTGAATGGTGTACAGTTTACTTCTATGCTCACTTTTTTTTTTTAAGTGTAAATCTCTAAAAATCCAGACCTCTGCACACATTAAGTATAGATTTAACAGGGAATGGGATGATGATCACAGCTCTCCTCGGCAAGACAGGAAACTCTCCTCAGCTGTATTGCTTGTTCCTTGCTAGCTCTGATCTTACTCAAGATGTGAACAAGAGCAAATGTTGCCCTCTGGTTTATTTCGCCTTTCATTTCTTTGCCTTACATTAATAATGAGATAGAATCACAGAATCATAGAATCATAGAATCAGGCAGGGTTGAAGGGACCACAAGGATCATCCAGTTCCAACCCCCCTGCCATACCCAGGGACACCCTACCCTAGAGCAGGCTGCCCATGGCTTCATCCAGCCTGGATTTAAACACCTCCAGGGAAGTGGCCCCAACCACCTCTCTGGGCAGCCCATTCCAGGGCCTCACCACTCTCATGCTCAACAACTTCCTCCTCACATCCAATCTGAATCTCCCCCCCTCCAGNGGGAAGGTCACCTGGGAGCCTCCTCTTCTCCAAACTGAACATCCCCAACTCTTTCAGTCTGTACTCACAGCAGAGGTGCTGCAGCCCTCTCAGCATCCTTGGGGCCCTTTTCTGGGCATGCTCCGGCATGTCCACATCCCTCTTGTAATAGGGGCTCCAGAACTGGATGCAGTACTCCAGGTGGGGTGACTGAGAAAAGAGGACAAGGACTGCAGTACCTACTGCTGATGTCACAGAGCACCTTAGGAACCAGTACCACTATGAGAAAAAGTCCTAGTCACTCTGGACCCAAACTCATGGAACAACAGAAAGCACAGGACTCGTCACATTGGCAGTCATCTGGCTTCATCCACCTGCCTTCATCTGATGCTGACAACTACAGAAAAGCTCTTGAAGACTAACCAAATTAAATAAAAGCCCTTCCTCTCCAAACCCTTTGAAACAAAACAAAGAAAAAATATTTCCAAACCTAAAATTACCCAGTAGGAAACTATTTGGCCTTGTAAAAGCATATTTACCATTCACCAGTGTTATAGAGGACTAAGTACTTGATCATGAATGTCATTCTGTAAACCCATTAAAAAGGGGTAATGGGTTCAAACTGGCAAAGGGGAGATTTGAACAGGATGTTAGGAGGAAGTTCTTCACAGTGAGGGTGACGAGACACTGGCACAGGTTGCCCAGGGAGGTTGTGGCTGCTCCCTCCCTGGAGGTGTTCAAGGCCAGGCTGGATGAGGCCTTGAGCATCCTGATCTAGTGGGAGGTGTCCCTGCCTATGGCACAGGGGGGTTGGAACTGGATGATCTTTGAATTCCCTTCCAACCTAAACCATTCTATGATTCTATGACAAGAACCGTTTCCCACCTTAGATAGTAATGTTGGTTCCCCTCCAAAGCTAGCATTATAAGCTACAGAGCCATGGTATTTTCTAGTAGAATGGTGCCCAAAGCCTGCTAATAACTGCCAGGATATGACTGTGCTCAAGGGTGAGTGAGCAGAAACTCAAGACAGCTCTAGAGAAAATAAGAACAAGGATGCAGATGTACTCATGAGAGCAAAGAAAAGCAGAACTTGGATATTTGTCCTCAGAATAATCACTTAAATTATTCGTAATGAACAACTGTATTGAAACTATATTAATGCTTAAAGATACAGTTCAAAACATGTCAAAGACAACAGAAACATTGCCATCACCTTAAGAAGGAAGGAGACTTATTCATGTAATATCAGAACTGGTTTGAATTTTCCCTAAGGCTTAAATCCCATCATTACTTTTCTGCCTAAAAATGCTTAAATTTTTTCATCTTTTCCAATTCCCTTTTGGCAAACACCTCATCATGTTCTGTATTGCTGGCTCCAGTGAACATTTACTACCCAAATGTCCATGAAAAGCCTGTTCTCATGGCACTTCCTCCCAAGCCAAAAATCACATATTACTGGAAAACTTGCAGGAAACCCTAATCTTGCAAGTTTTTGACTCTATTTAGACTTGGATAAAGAAAACAGACCAACTTCTGGTGACGTTGACTGCCACAGATTGCCAGTTAAGATGCACCTAGAGCCATGCCAACCCTACAGTTTGGCTTTACAGAGATTTTGGCTGGGTTTTTTTTACATTCAACCACAACCACAGCTACAGAAACATTGTGTTCCCTGGCAAAAATTATCCAAAATTCATGGCTATGGGCAACATTGGGCTATCACTGTTATGGCATGTTCAACATAAAGTAACCTGCATATCCCAACTCTGCAATTAGTTACCACTACGAAAAAATGCTAGGTCTGGAGTGCAAGAAATCATGCCATTTTATTTTAAACTAATTTTCACTCTTTCCCTAGAAGAATGATTTTTTAGGTAGCTGGCTGTATTGAAAACACACTGGAAATTGCCTTCCTATAGCATAGACTGATACAGGTCAGAAGCCCTTCATAAACACTGGTAAAAACCAACCTGAGACTGCTCCTCTCCCTAAGCACTTCTACAGTTCAGAGAAGAATAATTGAATGGTTTGTTCTGGAAGGGATCTTAAGGATCATTTTGTTCTGACCCTCCTGCCAGTGGGCAGGGACACCTTCCACAGACCAGTTTGCTCAAGGTCCTGTCCAACCTGGCTTTGAACAGTTCCAGGAAGGGGACATCCTCAACTTTCTTGGGCAGCCTGTTTCAGTGTATTAGAAATTCTTCCTAATATCCTGTCTAAATCTACTCTCTTCCAGCTTAAAGACATTCTCCCTCCTCCTGTCACTACAAGCCCTTGTAAAAAGTCTCTCCTCATCTTTCCTGTAGGTCCTTTTTAGTAAGTTGAAGTCTTCCCAGTGCCTTACTTTCTCCAGGTTGAACAGCCCTAACACTCACAGCCTGTCCTCACAGGAGACACTCCCCACTGGAAATATTCCAGTCCTCTGATCATCTCTGTGGCCCACATCTGGACACACTCCAACACTCTGATGTCCTTCTTGTGCTGGGGGTCCCAGAACTGGACAAGTACTCCAGCTCCAAGTGGAGTCTCACAAGAGCAGAGCAGAGGGGTAGAATCACCTCATTTGTCCTGCTGG
The DNA here is from genome assembly GCA_013396835.1 of Psilopogon haemacephalus. Lineage (NCBI taxonomy): Eukaryota > Metazoa > Chordata > Aves > Piciformes > Megalaimidae > Psilopogon > Psilopogon haemacephalus. Next base: position 149,027 of record VWZI01011686.1, on the reverse strand, counting down.
TCACACTTCTTTTGATGCCTCTCAGAAAACAGTTGGCCTTCTGGGCTGCAAGCAGACATTGCCAGCTCATGCTGAATTCTTCATCAACTGACAGCCTGAAGTCCTTCTCCTCAGGACTGCTCTCAAGCCATTTTATATTTGTGCTTGGCACTGCCCTAGTCTGGGTATAGGACCTTGCACTTGGTGTCATTGAACTTTCCTGAAGTTGGCATGGGCCCATCTCTCAAGCCTGTTCAGGTCCTTCTGGATAGCATCTCATCCCTCCATTGTCCCAACCAAACCACACAGCTTGGTGTCATCCACAAACTTGCTGAGGGTGCACACAATTCTACTCACTGTCCAGATCATCAACAAAGAAATTAACCAGCACTGGTCCTAGTACCAACCCCTGAGGGATGCCACTTGCCACTGCTCTCCATGTAATCAGGAAGTTCACTTGGTTATATGATCCCCAGGCAGGCTGAGTCAAACTTTCTATATATATGCATTGACAGGCAGTATTTTATTGCACACTTGCTGTGAAGTTCAGTCATAGTATCCAAACGTGAAATCTTTGGCAGTAACAACCTGCATTTTACCTTTTGGAAAACATCAGATAACACTTTTGGCTTCTCAGACTTTTGAAAACCACAGGAATCTTTGAATTATTATTTCTTCCTCACCTGTGCCTGGAAACTCAATAGAAATAATTTCTCTTGCTAAGAAGACATATCTGAGAATCCTAATGCTGAGTTTCAAGAGGCAGGAAAAAAACGGAAGGAAGCATCCAAACTGCAAGTGCCAAACACCCCAGCTACTGGACTGGCTCAGTAACAACAGAAAGTGTCAATTATGGGTTGAAGAGCCTACTTGACCTAGCATTATTTAGTTTGTGTCAGGGTGACATATACAATCCCTAAAACATTATTATTTCATATGCATAACTATGGTGGTTTTAAGCAGTTCCCTGCCCCCCCCACCTTTAGATATAAACCCCAGCTAAGACTCAGAACAGTGGAAGGTGATAAATGAACCTTTATATTTACAGCAGTGCACAATATACAAGCAGATATTTACAAGGTATAACAGATATTTACAGATAGATACAGTGAAAAGGTAATACAGAAACACCACAGCCCTGCCAGAGACCAAAATCCCCAAGAAGGGTAACCAACCACCCCTACCACCTTTCCCCCCTTCCCCAGTCTTATCTCACCACCTGTTGATGCTGAAGATAGGCAGAGGTAGATCAGCCAGGGGGGTTAGCAGTAGGAAAGAAGTTAGTAGTATTACTGAGAATTAGCTACCAAGGCAGAGAGACAAAGGAACCATGCAAGAGAAGCAGCCACAGCCCAGAGTGGTCTGAAACCATCTGTGATATCTATATTTTGGTTATAACTTTTTAAAACAACTTTCTCAGTAAAGCTCATGTTGAGGTTCTGGGTGGATGAGAAGCTCAACATGAGCCTGCAGTGTGCACACACAGCTCAGACAGCAACTGTGTCCTGGGCTGCATTAAGAGAAGCATTACCAGCAGGGCAAGGGAGGGGATTCTGCCCCTTTACTCTGCTCTTGTCAGACCCCACCTGGAGTACTCTGTGCAGTTCTGGAGCCCCCAGCACAGGAAGGACATGGAACTGCTGGAGAGAGTCCAGAGGAGGGACACAAAGATGATCAGAGGGCTGCAGCAGCTCTGCTATGAGGACAGGCTGAGGGAGTTGGGGCTTTTCAGCCTGGGGAAGAGAAGGCTTCCAGGAGACCTTAGAGCAACCTTCCAGTATCTGAGGGGGGCCTACAGGAGGGCTGGGGAGAGACTGTTCACAAGGTCTTGTAACGACAGAACAAGGGGGAATGGCTTCAAATTTGTGGAGGGGAGATTTGAACGGGATGTTAGGAGAAAGTTCTTCACAGTGAGGGTGGTGAGACACTGGAACAGGTTGCCCAGGGAGGTTGTGTCTGCTCCCTCCCTGGATGTGTTCAAGGCCAGGCTGGATGAGGTCTTGAGCGACCTGATCTAGTGGGAGGTGTCCCTGCCTATGGCACAGGGGGGTTGGAACTGGATGATCTTTGAGGTCTCTTCCAATCTAAACCATTCTATGATTCTATGAAAGCTCTGGGTCCAGTTCCATACTGTGTTTTCCTCTCTCAGCCAATAGTCTTAATTTCTCACTCAAATTCTCCAATTAGTTCAAACCAGCACCATAACATTAATGAGAAACTCCAATAATGAGAAATAAGTAAATAAGAATGGAAGACTTACCAGAAAGCCTTCAAAAAAGGATCTGTTTATGGAGGAACACAGCACAGTCCTTTTAAAACATAGGCAATTTCCTGTTAAGCAAAAACAGTGTTGTGAGGCCAGCTTGCATGTTTTGCTGTTACTTCTCATTACTGAGGGTCTCTTCTATATTATTCCTGAGCTGTCTGACCTCAAGACCTGACCTGAGAGTGTCAGAGGATAGTGCTTCTCAGGGGGCAGCTGGGGTCCTCCTTGGTACCCTTAATGGTGGGTGCTGTCTCAGAGTCTGATCACGTCAAGCTAGTATGAGGATCCATTCACAGTGAGGGTGGTGAGGCACTGGAACAGGTTGCCCAGGGAGGTTGTGGCTGCTCCCTGCCTGGATGTGTTCAAGGCCAGGCTGGATGAGGTCTTGAGCATCCTGATCTAGTGGGAGGTGTCCCTGCCTATGGCACAGGGGGGTTGGAACTGGATGATCTTTGAGGTCTCTTCCAACCTAAACCATTCTATGATTCTATGATTAAAGCCATCCTTGTTCATCATAAAAGGCATGTTGCATTCCTTTCACTGAGGAAGAGAGATAAACTAGTACAAAGAAATTAATTTTGGGGAGTTTGTCAAGGTAAGAATTGCTTGGAGAAGGAGAACATATGCTGTAGGAGCTGGTTTGAGCCTCCTTCTCCTTGGCCTATGCCCTTGCATGCTCTGCAGTAGCACACAGGAGGGACAGACAGCAAGAAAATCCAGAGGGATTCCCTGCAGCAGCTGAATTAGCAATCAAAGAGCAGAGGATCTGTCCTGACTTGAAAGCAGTAAACCACACGTTTGAAAAGAAAAGTGACCAATTTCTCAATCTCCCTTTCTTCATTCCTGTGCATGCAGAATCTGTTCTGTTATAGCCATGATGTCATGTAGAGTCTTAACTCCTGGAAAATAACAGAGCTACCTGTAATGATGCTGTAATTTATTCAGTGACCAGTGATGTTGTACACCAGAGATTTACTCTGCCTTACTACTTCATTGCATCCTCCAGGAAAATGCTTGTCTTCTCTCTGTGTGGATGAGAACTGATGAGAGCAGGTGTTCAGTATTCCACTCCACTCAGCTTCCACTGTAGTAGTTACTAACTCGCTCTGTGTGCATGCTGGTGTGCTCGGACTGAAATATAACTATACAGAAGCAGAGTAAAATAAAGCAAATCAGAACCACCTGTAATGGATTTCAGCATCTGTCCTGCTTTGAATGCTGACTGCTCAGGTGCACTATCAAATTCACTGTCAGTTTAATCCCTTCCCTTGGTATTTTAAAGAAATTCCTCAACCCTATTATGAGGTAGTACTACAAACTAAAGCAAAACCAACCAAACAAGCAAAAAACCCCGAACCAACCAACCAAACAAAGCAAAACAACCAAGGCTAGATGAAATGTTCTTTGCTTACAAACCAGGGCAAACAAGGACATGCCTTGTCACCTTGTACCTTGTAGGAGGAAGAGGAACCAGGCATAGTTTCCAGAGGATCCTGCCAAGCACTAACGTCACCAGCATTCAGCCAGCCCTTGGGAAGGCAAGGCAGGCCAGCAGTTGGTCAGATCTGAATCTGAACATGCCCTACTGCACAAAGAGCAAAAGTCAAACCCAGTAGCACCCAAATACCCAATCAGCAAGATCACAGGATCACAGGAAGTTAGGGGTTGGAAGAGACCCAAGGAGATCCAGTCCAAACCCCCTGCCAGAGCAGGACCAGACAATCTAGCACAGATCACAGAGGAACACATCCAGACAGGCCTTGAAAGTCTCTAGAGAAGGAGACTCCACAACCTCTCTGGGGAGCCTGCTCCAGTGCTCTTGGACTCTTATGGTAAAGTATTCCCTCCTTGTGTTGAGGTGGGACTTACCCCCATTGCTCCTTGTCTTATCCTAGGGAGGAAGTGAGCAGAGCCTGTCCCCTGGCTCCTGGCCAGCCCTCAGATATTTACAGAAATTTATCAAATCCCTCTAAGTCTTCTCTTTTCCAGACTAAAAAGTCCCAGGTCCCTCGACCTCTCCTCATAAGTCATGCCCTCCATGACCTGATCTAGTGGGAGGTGTCCCTGCCTATGGTGGGCGGTTAGAACTGGATGATCTTTGAGGTCTCTTCCAACCTAAACCATTCTATGATTCTATGAAATGAAACTGAATCCAGGAGACAAAAGCTAGATGTGAAGCCAGGTCAAGGTAGCAGGAGTGTAGTGTGGCAGGGCTCAAGGAGAGGAAGGCTGACTGTCTCAGGGCATTGGGCCTCTTTCCAGTTGCTTTTTTCCCTAGTGATTACAACCCCACAGAGCAGACAGGTAGGTCTGGGCTCCCTTCCAGAGTCCTCTGCTTTGAAAGAAAAATCTCATTAGATTTTTCAGGTCTTCAATAGTAGATGGCTGTGGGATACAGACCAGGGTGCAGGCTGGTTGGAGTTACAGAGCACATTTGGTGCTGACTTCTGCCAAGTTTCTTTAAAGTCACCATACCATGGGAACCACCTGTGTGTAGTCTTTGATTCTGCAACACACAAAGGACTCTTTATTTGTGTGAAGAAGGAAAATGAGCTCATATGAGCCAATGACTGAGAGTGGTCCAACGCCTGCAGCAGCTTCCATCTCACGTGTTTGCTCCTCTGCATGTTGGATAGGGACTGCAGGGGTCAGGCTTCCCAGTGAGACACTTGGTAGCAGCTGTAAAATGTGCAGAACTTAGATTTGAAGTCAGAGGGAATGAACACTGGGTCTGGAATGAGAGATGGGAGAAATACGAGGGGTCATCTCCAAATTGGTATGGTTCTCAGATGCTTTTATTTACCCCAGCTCATACATTCAGATTATGCTAAGGTTGGATTTTGAACTCCCAACACCTGCAAGGCTTGCAGCTACTCATACCCAGTTTTAATTTGAATTCCTCTCTATTTTATGTAATTTCCTGAAAGGACAGCTTTGGTCATGCTGAGGAGGCAGTATTATTTTAGCTGTTCCTTTCAGCTTATCAGGAATGCTATGTTAAATAAGAATACAGTGACCTACATTAAGGTTGAGTTTTAGCCAACCAGCTCCAAGTATTTCTCACCAATATGCTGAAAGAAATGACTTAATTCTACCATTTGCACCTAAGGGCAGAGCTAAAAATCTCATCTGTATATTGCAGTGTTTCCAAGGTGTAACTTCTTATTTCTGGTAGTGCTGCCATGTAAATGCAGACGCATGCTCACTGGAAGTGGGATGAACACAGGAGACAGTGCTGTCAGAAGAGTAACAGACAAAGGTAAAACAAACACAGTCATTTCTAAAAACAAATTATGGTAGTATTATCACTTTCAAGTAAAGGAGAAAAATCTCCAGAGTATAGTAAAAATTACTTTGATCTTTTTGCCTTACAATCACGCTTAATAGCAAATAACTGGGGCAAAGTAGTAGCTGTTGTTTGTGTCGAGAAATCCAGCTGTGATCTACAAATATTAATGCAATAACCTTCACAATACCTGAGAGGTACAGGAGTACCCTTACAGAGATAACTGTAACAGAAATAATCTTAACTGAACGATTGACTGCAAAAAAAGATTAAGAAAGCTTCACAACTAACACCAATATCACATATGTCACAATTTACACACTGGGAACATGCTTTCTTTATTTCTTTACTTACTGTAATAGGATACTTTCAAAACAGCTCCCTTCTGCCTCCTGTGGCTGGAAAAGGCATCACACAGTACAGAACATTGGCAATTTTTTTCAAGGTTATTAATCAAGAAATTCTCATTAGAATCATAGTAGAATGGTTTAGGTTGGAAGAGACCTCAAAGATCACCCAGTTCCAACCTCCCTGTGCCATAGGCAGGGACACCTCCCACTAGAACAAGTTGCTCAAGGCCTTATCCAACCTAGTCTTGAAGACCCCCAGGGAGGGAACATCTACAATCTCCCTGGACAACCTGTTCCATTGTCTCACCAACCTCACTGTTTAAGTCTCCCCTCTTCCAGTTTAAACCCATTCCCCCTCGTCCTGTCATTACAAGACCTTGTCAATAGTCTCCCCAGCCCTCCTGTAGGACCCTTTCAGATACTGGAAGGCCACTCCAAGGTCTCCTGGCAGCCTTCTCTTCTCCAGGCTGCAGAGCCCTGACTCTCATAGCCTGTCCTCATAGTAGAGGTGCTGCAGCCCTCTGAGCATTCTTTGTGGCCTCCTCTGGACTCTCTCCAGCAGTTCCATGTCCTTCTTGTGCTGGGGGCTCCAGAGCTGCACACAGTACTGCAGGTGGGGTCTGATGAGAGCAGAGCCAAGGGGCAGAATCCCCTCCCTTGCCCTGCTGCCCACAGCTGCTCTTGCTGCAGCCCAGCACACAGTTGCTGTCTGGGCTGTGTGTGCACACTGCAGGCTCATGTTGAACTTTTCACCAACCCAGACCCCCAGGTCCTTTTCCTCAGGGCTGCTCTTAGCCATTTCCCACCCAGCCTGGAGTTGTGCTTTGGATTGCACCCACCCAGGTGCAAGACCTCACACTTGGCCTTGTTGAATTTCATGAGGTTGGCCTGGGCCCACCTCTGCAGCCTGTCCAGGTCCCTCTCATTATTGGATCTGTGATTTGGGTGCCAGAATATGGCGTAAGTTTGATGTGAGCAAAGAGCAAAGAGATGTTATACATAATACATCATGCAAAACTAAACACGTCTGTGCTGGTTTGAGGCTCATTGGAATATTTTAACGAGATAAATCAGATAATTGGTTGTAAAAGAATAATAATGATAAAGTCTACATCATTAGTTGGTTTCCTAAAGGGGATTAAAAAGTTAAAATGTAAACAATTTGTCCCATTTTGCTCTGGGATGCTTCTCCTTTCACTTTTTCTTTGCTTCACTCTAATATTTTCCACTGGCAGATAATAAGTAAGCTTGGCTGATTGTTTGTCTGGGAGAGAGACAGAGAGGGTGGCTTTGAGCCCCTTCTTGGCAGCTTCTTTGTTTGGGAGGTTGTTACAAATATTCAAATTTGATATGTGGAAATAGGAAAACATTAAACTTTAATAGCACAGATATCTGCACCCAACAAACAGAACTAAACAGACCCAGAACCATAAACTATTTGCAACTTAACGAAGGTTTGAATGCCCAGTTGGGAATTATCTACACAATATGTGCCACGTGGATTTTGTAAGAGCAACTTACGAATGGAGAAATAAACATAAGTGTCTCCATTTCTTGCACAATTCAAATCAGAAGGTGAGGAGCAGCAATTGCCACTGCCAGCCACAAGATGTGTTCCCTTTGCCCTTTACTAGGGCTATTAACTGGAAACCAAGAGACTCCAATAAATTAATAGCCAAATTTGCTCACAAAGTAGAACCTGATCAGTCCAAGGCGCTGTGTCAAGGCAATAAATGAAGATATTATAATCCCAAATCGTGTTCTCAGTACAACTACAACGCAAAGAGGGTAGCAGGAGTCCAGTGTGCTGCCAAAACCAAACGGAAAAAGTGTGGGAATCACGTGTCCTCCATCAGGTATCTGGCATCACACCACCCAGTGAGCAGGCAGAGAACAGAGAGAAAACCAGTAAGGAACCCTCAGGGGTCAGTGCTGGCACCAGAGCTGTTGAACATCTTTGTCAGTGACATGGACAGAGGAATCAGTGCACTCTCAGCAAGTTTGCAGATGGCACCAAGCTGTGTGGCACAGGAGACTGCCAGAGGGCAGGATCCATCCAGAGGGACCTGCACAGGCTGCAGAGCTGTGCCCAGGCCAACCTCATGAAATTCAACAAGGCCAAGTGTAAGGTCCTGCACCTGGGTGGGTGCAATCCCAAGCACAACTCCAGGCTGGGTGGTGAGTGGCTGGAGAGCAGCCCTGAGGAAAAGGACCTGGGGGTGTGGGTGGATGAGAAGCTCAAGATGAGCCTGCAGTGTGCACACACAGCCCAGACAGCAACTGTGTGCTGGGCTGCAGCAAGAGCAGCTGTGGGCAGCAGGGCAAGGGATGGGATTGTGCCCCTTGGCTCTGCTCTCCTCACACCCCACCTGCAG
>VWZI01011686.1:78715-116896 GCA_013396835.1 Psilopogon haemacephalus | reverse complement strand
AAAGAAAGAAAGAAAGAAAGAAAGAAAGAAAGAAAGAAAGAAAGAAAGAAAGAAAGAAAGAAAGAAAGAAAGAAAGAAAGAAAGAAAGAAAGAAAGGAGAAACCACAAAACCCAGCACTTCTTTCTCCATGTTCGAAGTAGCTGAATCCTGTTCTTACACTTCAGAAATTAACAGAGCTTGGCAGTGGATTACAAAATAATTTTCTTTAATGCTCACATGATAGAAGATAAATATTGCAAATGACACATATGAGAGCATGGCAAGGACCAAGGGAAAGGGTAGGCAGGTGGGTGAGGCACACATGCCACCCTGCAGACACTGTGCTCCTGTGGTTGCTTCCTCTGCACCCTGCCACCACACTGGTCTCAGTACTGGTACCCTCAGACTACAGTGCTGACTTGCAGTAGAGCTGGCATGATGGCCTGTGATTACTCTTGAGTGAAATAGGATCACAGGATAATGCAGGCTGGGGGGGACCTCAGGACATCCATCTTCTAAGCTCCTGTTGCAAGCGGGGTCAGCTATGAGATTAGACTAAGTTGTGCAAAGCTTTATCCAGCCTGGTCTTGAAACTCTCCCAAGTGAGTTTGTACAGCCCCTCTGGGCAATCTGTTCCAACGTTTGGCTGTCCTTAGAGTGAAATAAAGTATTTTCTGTTTTTCTTATACCAGTCCTTTTTCCAGCCTGAACATTTTCTTGTTTCAGCATGTGCCCATTATGTTGTGTCCTCCCACACTACTGTGAAGACTCTGGCCCCATTTACTTCATGACCTTGCTGGTATGTGCAGGCTACTGTTAAGTTTCCCTGTAACTGTCTCTTCTCCAGGCTGAACAAGCCTTGACACCTCAGTTTCCCCTACTGGGCAAGTGCTTCAGGCTCTGAGCAGCTTGGAGCCCTCCACTGAACTTGCTCCAGTTTGCAAATGTCATTCTTGCACTGGAAAGACAAAATTGGATGCAGTATTTGAGATGTGGACTAAAGCATGCTGAGTAGAGAAGGATAAACCCCTGCCTTGATGTCTTGGCTGCTCCCCAGTGAATACTTTCCAGGAAGTTTTTGGCTGTGTTTGCAGCCAGGGCAACACTGCTGGCTCATGGCCAGGCTGTGTCTGCCAAGACCTCCAGGTCCCTTCCTGCAGGGCTGCTCCTAGCTGGGCGTGGATGAGCCTCTGTTCTTGTACCAGAGCTTCCTTCCAAGGAAGGTGTTTGTCTTCAATGCCTTCAACTGCTTTCTGCTGGCCTATTCATCCTAGATGCTTCTGGATGGCAGCTCTGACCTTGAGTATATAAACTGTTTCACCCCAGTTTGGTCTCCTTTACAAATTGGTTGAAAGTGCAGTCAGGACATTGATAAAGGTGCTAAGCAGAACAGGCTGCAGGAAAAGGCCCACAGAACTCCCCAATTTTTACTGAGTTAGAGGTAAAATATGACCCATTAACCCCCTACACTTTTGAGCCTAATGAATGAGTTCCCAGGTGGATGCTTGTCCATCCATCCAAATCAGATACAAGAATATTGGGTAAGTATGTGTTCAGAGCCTTGCTGAAGTCGAGATAAATGACATACACTGTGCAGCCTCTGTCCAGAAACTCAGATATTGGTCACAGGAAGCCATCAGGTGGGTCAGACATAATTCACCCTTGGTAAATCACAGAATGTTAGGGGCTGGAAGGGCTCAAAAGCTCATCCAGTCCAACCACCTCTGCCAGAGCAGGATCACCTCTACCAGATCACACAGGAACATGTCCAGGCAGGTTTTGAATATCTACAGAGAGGAAGACTCCACAATCTCCCTGGGCAGCCTGTTCCAGGGTTCTGTCACCCTCACAGGGAAAAAAGTCCTCCTCATGTTTACATGAAAATTCCTAAGCCTCAGCTTCCACCCATTGCCCCTTCTCCTGTCATTGGGCACCACCAAGCAGAGCCTGGCTCCAGCCTCCTGGCACTCACTCTGCACATATCTATAAACATTGATGAGGTCACCTCTCAGGCTCCTTTTCCCCAAGCTAAACAGTCCCAGGTCCCTCAGGCTCTCCTCTTAACAGAGCTGTTCCATTCCCTTAATCATCTTTGTGGCTCTGTGCTGGACTGTCTCAAGTAGTTTGATGTCCCTTTTGAACTGGGGGTCCAGAACTGGACACAGTACTTCAGATGCAGACTCACCAGGACAGAGTAGAGAGGCAAGAGAAGCTCTCTCAACCTACTGACCACAGCCCTTCTAATACACCCCAGAATGGCATTGCCCCTCCTGGCCACCAGAGCACATTACTGGCTCATGGTCAACCTCCCATCCACCAGGACCCCCAGAGACTTTCCCCCTTTGCTGCCTTCCATCAGCTCAGTCCCCAACCTATACTATCCCTGGGGTTGTTCTTTCCCAGCTGCCAGACTCTACACTTGCCCTTGTTGAACTTCCTTCAGTTTCTCCCTGCCCACCCCTCCAGCCTGTCCCAGTCTGGCTGAATGGCAGCACAGGCTCTGCTGTGGCAGCCTCTCCTCCCTGCTTGGTGTCATCAGCAAACTTGCTGACAGTGCCCTCTGTGCCCTCACCCAAGTCATTGATGAATATATTGAACAGAACTGGTCCCAATACTGACCCCTGTGGCACCTCACTACTCCCAGGACTCCAACTAGACCCCATCCCATTGACCACAACTCTCTGACTTCTTTCCTTCAACCAGTTCCCAACACACCTCACTGCCTGATCTTCCAGACCACACTGCCGCAGTTTAGCCAGAAGGATGCTGTGGGAGACAGTGTCAAATGCTTTACTGAAATCAAGATAAACCACATCCACCGCTCTACCATCATCAGTCCACCTGGTGATGTCCTCGTGAAAGGCTATCAGGCTGGTCAGACATGACTTCCCCTTGGTAAAACCATATTGGCTGCTCCTAATGACCATCTTGTCCTTGATATGCCTAAGGACAGTGCCAAGGATAAGTTGCTCCATGACCTTTCTGGGGATGGAGGTGAGGTTGGCAGGTCCATGCATAATTATCTTCCCAAGCACCGTCAGGATGTGACCACTTAGCCTGTTAGGTTGACCTTTTGAGCTTTTTGAGGATGTGTTTGGCTTGCCTTGTCCAGTCTTTAAGCACTTCCTCCAGACTCTCTCTGGGTACAACTCCAGATAGGCTTTGAGAGGAAGGTTTTGGTTGGTTGTGTTCTTGCCTTTCCCTCAGACACTTTGTCTGGATGAAAAAAGTTCACTTGGAACAGAGAACAATGCATTCCTTTGAGTTTCCCTTTTCATCTAACAGAGAGGAAACTGAAAACCTGCTGCTGTCAGCAGAGGCAGCAGGGATGAGAGGATGCCCTTTACCTGGGTGGAACTTCATACACTTATGGGTGGAACTTCATAGATCTACTCTCGAACCCAGGAAAAGTAAGGGATAAGAGACTGCCTTGAGGAGATGTTATTTTATACTGGGTAGCAAAATTTCACATTCTAAACTCCTGCATCAAGCTGGACTCAATAAACCTTATTCATTGACCTCTCTCTATAAATATTAAAAAGGCTCTCAATTTCCCCTCTTTTTATTTATATTTGGTCAGAGCAATTGGCCACCACACTTCAGTCATTCAAAAATGGCTCAACAGATTTTACTCAGATGCCCAACAGAATCACTTTTAGGCTGAGGAAGTGTGGAAAATTGAAGCCAAGAGGAATTTGAATTATGAGCAAGAGGAAAAGGGATAAGGAGCTGAGAGAACAGCTGGATTTCTAACTACGTAATTCTAACTACAACACAAAGAGCCTCACAGCTCCAACTGCTTCTTCATTCCAGTTCCAGATGAATGACCACCACATATCTGTATAGGTAGCATGGGAAAGAGTTTTCAAAGTTGCAAGAGTAAGCAGCCTACAAACATCAAAATGTCAGTGTTTTCTTTGTGTTTAACCAATCTCTTTGGGGAAGAGGAAAATGAAATCATTTGGGGAAGTAGATTTAGCAGGCAGATGCAGAAAGTTTATGAGATTCATGACCTGGAACAAATGGTATCATCTACCTATCTGTATGTCATAGAATCATAGAATCAGGCAGGGTTGGAAGGGACCACAAGGATCATCCAGTTCCAACCCCCCCCTGCCATGGTCAGGGACACCTTACCCTAGATCAGCCTGCCCACAGCCTCATCCAGCCTGGCCTCAACCACCTCCTTGGGCAACCCATTCCAGGCTCTCACCACTCTTGTGGTGAAGAACTTCCTCCTCATCTCCACTCTGAACCTCCCCACCTCCAGCTTTGCTCTATTCTCCCTAGTTCCTGTCACTCCCTGATAGCCTAAAAAGTCCCTCTCCATCTTTTTTGTAGCCCCCTTCAGATACTGGAAGGCCACAAGAAGATCACCTGGGAGGCTCCAGACCGAACAGCCCCAACTCTTTCAGTCTCTCCTCATAGGAGAGTTTTGATGAGAAAGGAGAGTTCTGGGTGTTGTGTGGTATGGGTTAGGTCAGTGGTTGCCCATGCAGTGGACATGGCTTATGCTATTCTGAAGACGAAAACTTACCCTACAAAATCCCAGGTTGATTTTTGAGAAGAAATAGCTGAGGAGGAGGGAAAGCTGCCTTGTCTGAGAGTGTTTCAGAACAGGCTGAACATGCTACTTCACAAATATTCTGGATTCCCTCTGTGGGGAAAGAACAGAGGTAAGCATCCTAGTGAGAGCAGAGCAAGGGCTCAGAGTCTCCCTAGGTGCTGCTGCCCCCTGTTCCTCCGGCAGCCGTTCTCAACATGCCTGGCACCGCACACCTGGTGATGTGGAAATTACCACTGATAACTACGACCAGTTGCTTTCTCCCTCTGTCTCAGTTAGTTTCAGGCTAAAAAAAGCTTCTTGGCAGCTGTCTGTATGGATCCGAAGGACAGCTTGGAAAGCTGAACTTGAGCATTTCCCTAATCTGTACTGGCAGGCAGCCTGTGACGGTAGCTCTGCTAAGTGCCATGCGCTCAGTTTTGTGCTTGGTGCCAGTGAAAAGCCAGGGTGGATTTTCCCATTAAGCAAAACAGGAGCCTCGCCATTTCCATATGAGCCTTTGGGAAATTTATCCTTTCTGCAAATGCAAACAATTCTTCAGCCTCTTTTATGGAAATGGTGTTGGAGATAAAGTACAGGACCCTGCTGACATAATCCAGCGAACTCACCACACCATGCACTAGGGCTGCTTTTAGTAACAGCAGTTTCAGTGTAACCAAGTGTGGTGGTTTAAGCAGTTACCTGCCCCCCACCTTTTGATATAAACCCCAGCTAGGACTCAGAACACTGCAATTGATAAATGAAGCTTTATATTTACAGCAATGCACAATATACAAGCAGATATTTACAAGGTATAACAGATATTTACAGATATATACAATGAAAAGGTAATACAGAAACACCACAGCCCTCCCAGAGGCCAAAATCCCCAAGAGGGGTAACCAACCACCCCTACCAGCTTTCCACCCTTCCCCAATCATATCTCACCACCTGTTGATGGTGAAGATAAGCTGACGTAGATCAGCCAGGGGGGTTAGTAATAGGGAAGAAGTTAGTAGAATTATTAAGAATCAGCTACAAAAGGCAGAGACAAAGGAGACCATGCAAGAGAGGCAGCCACAGCCCAGTGAGGTCTGAAACCATCTATCTATGTTTGGGTTACACTCTTAAAAACAACTTTTTTTTCTTTCTCAGTAAAGCTCTGGGTGCAGTTCCATACTGTGTTTTCCTCTCTCAGCCAATAGTCTAATTTCTCACTCAAATTCTCCAATTGGTTCAAACCACCACACCAGGTACTGCCTCTGAGGACAGCAGTGAGAACAGCAGGTATGCCCAGGGCAGGGAAAAAAGGGGTAAAAAAAAAAAGGTGACATTTCTGTCCATACCTCAGTGAATTACGACCAGGTGCAATAGTTCAAACTCAATGGATGCTTACTCAAAAAATATAGATATTTAATGCAGAATGTGATCCAGGCCTGTACACATCTAAATAGTGGCCTTTAATTAGTGAAACGTTGTATAAGCTTTTGCTATAAAAATACTCATGAATTAAACATATAAACATATAACCATAATAATTTTTTTTTAAAAATGTCTTCTCTTGCAACAAAATGCTGTTTTAATTCTCATCCAAAGCTGAAACATCTATTTCCCTTTTGAAAAGAGCTTTTTGTAAACAAACAAGCTAACAAATCCCTCCAAACACAACAAAAACACGAAGAAGAAACAAAAAAAAATTCAACCTCTTCCTCAAAAAATCCCACATATTTTCAAATGTGAGGGCAGAAATTAATGTATGTAAATGCCACAACTTGTTTCTACTTATGTGCATTTTAGGCATTACTAAGGAAACAACACAGGGAAATTTTTTTTTTTTTTCCCTGTTGAAACTAGGATGAAAAAGGTTTATTTCCTTTTAAGTTTCATTTCCAATATCAGTTACAGCTGCACCTTCTGAAGATGCATTAGTGACTGGGAAATCAAAGGACTTGATTAAACCTGCTGAATCTGCTATGATCTAAGGCAGCTGCACACTGGAGAATTGTAGAATTTGAGTGAGAAATTAGGCTATTGGCTGAGAGAGGAAAACACAGGATGTCACTTCACCCAGAGCTTTACTGAGAAAGAAAAAAAAGTTGTTTTTAAGTATTGTAACCCAAACATTAGATATCAGATGGTTTCAGACTGCTCTGGCTGTGGCTGCTTCTCTTGCATCGTTCCTTTGTCTCTCTGCCTTGGTAGCTAATTCTCAGTAATACTACTAAGTTCTTCCTACTCCTAACCCCCCCTGGCCAATCTACCTCAGCTTATCTGCAGCATCAACAGGTGGTGAGATAAGACTGGGGAAGGGGGAAAGGTGGTAGGGGTGGTTGGTTACCCCTCTTGGGGATTTTGGTCTCTGGGAGGGCTGTGGTGTTTCTCTATTACCTTTTCACTGTATATATCTGTAAATATCTGTTATACCTTGTAAATATTAAATATCTGCTTGTGTATTGTGCATAGCTGTAAATATAAAGCTTTATTTATCAACTTCCAGTGTTTCTGAGTCCTAGCCAGGGTTTATATCAAAAGGTTGGGGGGGAGTGGGGGAGGTGGGTGCAGGTAACTGCAAAACCACCACAACACTCACGTGCTTGTCAGTTTGGAATTGCTGTGGTCCAGAAGAAGGTTGAATGCAAATGGAGGCCTGATCTACATATGCAGCATGGTCAGAGTAGCTGTGTGGTCCTCTGATATGCTACAACAGTTGAGGAGATTCTCAGATTATCAATGATGGTACTTGTGCAAACAATTAGTGCTTCATTCTGTATATAGACTGTCTTGTTTAGGCTGTTTCCTGCTGCAATTCATTAGTCTCAAACTGAATAACCAAATGCCTGCACGTAACTGCAGTATTTTCTTGAGAAAATGAATCCACTTCATACTTGATGAGCACTCCATATGCACAGTTGCATTGTTTTGGTCATGAAGGCATATAAATACACATTTCTTATGCACCACAAGTAAAACTTCCTTCTGCCCTAAGTCAGGAAGAGAAAATACTGAGAAGCAGCCAGATTGCATTGTTGGAGTACCAGAATTTAGTAGAATGCAGATGTTATCATTTATCTTTTCATATGTTCAAGACAACTAACGACCAGCTTCACTGAAGGTCTGCCACTTTTCCTGTCACGGGCTTGTGAAGGGTTTGAAGTCACTACTATTTCCCTGCAAAGAGTGTGCATGGCTTACTACTTCTCTGGCCCATTTGGATTAAGATTTCATGAATGCCAAGCTTCTTACAGATTGGTTTTGTTTTTTTTTTTTTTCCATTGGAAGGAATTCAGGGCTCTAAAGTTTCACCACTCTTCTCCAAATAGATCATAGGGAGCCCACAATAACTTGTTCAATGTTAATTTTAGTCTTTATGGTTTCTTTGTATGAAGTCATAATGTCTAAAGTTAAATTCACTCCTTGCTTTCTATGAAGGACAGTCCTCGAATGTGCTTTATGTACAAAAATCCACTGCCACTTTTCCAAGAACAAATACTTCCAAAGAAGCATAGAATTTTCCCACAGAATTACCAGAGATTCAATGGATCCACAGCTCTGGCTGATGTAAATTAGCATAGCAGTAATAAATGAGGTTATGCCACCCACATTAGCTGCAGATGTATCTGACTGCATAGCACTGGTAAATTTGATTAAGACATACCTCAGTTATGATCTTACTAATGGATCATCTGTCTGCTTCTGACGTGCTATTGTGAGTTTACTTGAAAGCTGTAGTGTCTGTGGGCCATAAACAGAAGACCAAAAGACTAAAGCTGCTTTGTAGATGGTTTTTAAGAAAGAGCAGAAGACTTTTCAAGAAATGTGTATTAAAATCATGAGGGTTTTCAGTCTGGGAATGACGACATGTTGTGGACCGAGTAACTTTCCAGAAATTAAACAGTAAGTTACAAAATAGGCTAGGTCTTAAGTATTTTGGCATGACAACAGTTCAAGATTTTTGTGGTGGAAGCATAACCTTTGAAACTGTTATTTCACAAACAAATGGCAAGCTCTAGCCCTCTTCAAACAAACACAAGGTTTGATTGCATCTGTCAAAACTGCCCCGACAGCATTTCCTTTTCTGATGTGGAATGCTGACTATTCATTAAATCAGACACAGAAAGACGTATCTTTCTTTTGGCCTTTATGAACTTGTGAAGCTTTGGGGGCTAACAGCTGCTTATCTTGTGAACAAAATTTCCTGTTAGCATCCTTCCAGCCTGTTTGTTCACCAGAGGCACAACAAATGTCAATGAAAATAACACAATGTGTTCCAATTTTTGAAGACAGTTGAGAAATCTTAGGTGTTTTCCCACTTCCCAGATAGACTCACATTTTAGCAATGAATGCATCAATTACAGCTTTGCTCAGATCTCATCTGGTTCTGGTGACTGTTTCTTGGGCTCAATTGACCAAGGCATTGTGTGGTTTTGATATGCAACCTACTTCCAATAGCGGTGGCAGCAATCATGTTAGGAAAGATTGAAGGGGTTTAATTGCAAAATAAAAGAACAAACCAACATGGCTCTTTCCTTGCTAGGTGTAGTGGGTTAAGCAGTTTCCTGCCCCCCCTCCCCCCCCCTTTATAAACCCTGGTTAAAATTCAGAGAACACTGGTAGTTAATAAATGAAGCTTTATATTTACTGCAATGCACAATATACAAGCAAATATTTACAGGATATTACAGATATTTACAGATATATGCAGGGAAAAGACAATACAGACACCACACCCCTCCCAGAGATCAAAATCCCCAAGAGGGGTAACCAACCACCCCTACCACCTTTCCCCCCTTCCCCAGCCTTATCTCACCACCTGTTGATGCTGCAGATAAGCTGAAGATCGATCAGAGATTAGTAATAGGAAGGAGTTAGTAGTTCTACTCTGAATTAGCTAAAAGACAGAGAGACAAAGGAGAGAGCAGCCACAGTGCCGAACAGACAGAAGCCCTCTGCTAATCTGATTGTTTTGAGAACAGCTCTTAAAACAACTTTTTTTTTCTTCTCAGCAAAACTCTGGTGAAGTGACACTGTATGTTTAACTCTCTCTCAGCCAATAGTCTAATTTCTCACTCAAATTCTCCAATTAGCTCAAACCAACACACTATGACAATAGAATTTCGAGTAAATCTGTTTTTCTGACTCTGTTCAGGTTAGCTAATAAGCAGTGATTTTGGCTGACAAAATGAGAAGCTTTCCAACCTTTCTACCCTGTGGATAGCTGTACTGCCCTTACAGCTGTCTTAATTGGCTAATTCCAGTTACAGTCTCAGTGGAGGATCTGTGGACTAACCCACTGGGGACATCAAACTGTTAGAGTGCATCCTGAGGAGGGTGACCAAGATGAAAAACAAAAAAGGTATTGAAGGCAAGATTTATGAGGAGCAGCTGAGGTCACTTGGTTTGTTTAGCCTGGAGAAAAGGAGGCTAGGGACTGACTTCATCACAGTCTACACCATCCTCAAGGAGGACAGCAGCAGAAGTGCTGATCTCTTCTCTCTGGAAACTAGCCACAGGACATGAGGAAATGGAATGAAGCTGGATCAGAGGAACTTCAGACTGAACATCAGAAAAAAGTTCTTCACTGAGAGAGTGATCAGGCTCCCCAGGGAAGTGGTAATAGCACCAAGCCTGTCAGAGTTCAAGGAGCATCTGAATAATGCTTCTAGTCATGTGCTTTAGTTTTAGGAAGCCCTGTAAGGAAACAAACAAACAAACAACCAATAACAACAACAACAAAAAAAGCTTCCATACAAGCCTTGTTATATAGAGAGCATCAACAGTGGCACTGTCAACATTACCCTGTATCCAGAAGCTCAGAAAGCTCAAAGGATGAATTCTGGGGCTTGTCAGTAAATAGTAAATGTTTAAAACATGCATTCTCCACCATTGTGATTCACCCTCAGACTATGTACCTAAAGTAATCAGGAATGTTTTTTCATTGACATTAGTGATTCTTCACTTTTCAGAGGCTATCTTCTTAGTCACGCATATCTTTGTGCCTTTTCCATAAGGATACTACATTCCTATTTGCAGTGGTGTTGAAAATGGACTCTGCTCGAGATGATGGCATCACAAATTCAAGAGGGACCTAGAAGCCACATACAGCCAGACCTACAGTTTACTACAGGGAACACAATTACATCTCCCCTTGATTTTTGCTGGAACACCTATTAAATTAGTTCCTTTATAAGTAATCAAGACTATAACAAAATGCACATTAGAACTAACATGAGGGTGGCTCTGGATTGTCAGTCACTAGCTGCACAGTCCAAACCTAATGTGTTTCCCACATGAAGGGGGACAGTCAGCCTTTTCTAAGGAGGCTTTCTCGTTGTTGAGTGCATGGTCTTAGGTTATGAAGGATTGATCCACTGTGTTCAGTAGTGTTGTGATTATTAATTTTTATTACTGTTAATAATCGCGGGGTTGCCGGGAATAATTCCCCTGGGTTCTTTTGGATGTTCGGTTAGCAAGAATAAATACACAAAGTCGCTTAAAACGCAGAATTAAACAGTTTAAACAGTCAGAACTTGGGAAACAGAGAGCCTAATACAAAAGCAATCCTAACGGCGCCTGGAAATACCCACGAAACGCGCGCTGGACACAGAGCTTTTCCCGAGAAAGAGGAAGAGAAGGATTTGTCCCAAGTGAAAAGGGAAAAGAAAGAGGTTTGCCTTTGTCGCTTTCAAAAACACTGCTGCTGCTGCTGCTGCTGCTCGCTGCAAAGCACGTGGCTGCTGCTGGACAGGGTGAGGAGGGGTGTGTTCCTCACGGGGGTGAGAGGGAGAGAGAGAGAGAGAGAGAATGCTAATGGCTCGTTGAACCCACTTAAATACCTCATTAGGAAGCGTGGAACTGACCAATAGGCACTTAGCATCCATTGTCTGGCCAATTGGTTCAAAAGTCCCGCACCCAGGGGTGGGTCCTAACACCCTGAAAGACAGCACAGGTCACTTGACTCGTGCACGTGACCTGTCCATGTGGCCCAAGACTTCCTGGTTTCCAAACCAAGTGGTCTGCCCCTGCAACCCACCTCTGGACCTTACAATGGAAGGGGGAGAGGAACCTCAGGGAGTGAACCAACTCTGGGCAGTAATTATGCCCATACCAGGACAAGTAGCATTTCAAAAGTAGTCAGCTTGGCTGGAGCTCTGTGAAAGACTGCTCTGTGCATATAGGAACTGCTGAACACAATAGGAAGTGGCACATATTTACATTTCAGTGAGAAGTTCCTGAGTTGAAGGAATGTGGTTCCTACTTTGAAGTTGAAAGCAAGTCCTTTTTCTGCTGCTCTTCAACCTGAATGCTTGTGTGCAGCATAACTGTTATAGCCATTTCTATAATTTCACAGATGTACATATTGCATCAGGTTGGAAAGGACCCTCAAAGGCCATCTTGTGCAGCCTGTCTGCACTAAGCAGGGACACCTCCAACTATATCAGGCTGCCCAGGGCCACGTCAAGTCTGATCTTGAATGTTTCTAGGGACAGGGCCTCAGCTACATCTCTGGGGAGCCTGTTTCAGTATTTACCATTCTTTACTCTCATTCTAAAAAACTTCCTTCTATCTAACCTGGATCTACCCTGCTCCAGTTTAAAACCATTGCTCCTGGTCCTATTGTTAAAAGCCCTTCTAAATAGTCCTTCCCCAGCTTTTCTGTAGGTCCCCTCCAGATATTGAAATGTAGCTATAAGTTATCATTGGTGCCTTCCTTTCTCCGTGTGTGGGAACATCGTGAAAGCTAGACAAAAGCTACAGGGAGGACAAGGATGTGATTCATGACAACTGGCAAGGCCAGGGCAAGTCCTGCCTGACCAACCTGATGGCTTTCTACCATGATGTAACCGTACCAGTGGACAAGGGAAGGCCAACTGCTGTCCTCTATCTAATATCCTTTGGCATAATCCACTACAATATTCTTCCCTCCAAACTGGAGAGACAGGGGTTTGGTGGGTGGACTGTTCAGTGGATATGGAATTGGTCAATGGCTCGATGTCCTGATGGAGATTGGTGACAGGTGGTGTCTGTACTGGGACCTGTGCTGTTCAGTATGTTTATCAATCATATAGACAGTGAGACTGAGTGCACTACCAGCAAGTTTGCAGATGATACCAAGCTAAGTGGTGTGGTTGGTAAGACTGAAGGATGGGATGCCATCCAGAAGGACCTGGACAGGTAGGAGAATTGTGCTGAGAAGAATCTCATGAGGTTCACAAAGGCAAAGTGTAAGGTCCTGCACCTAGGTTGGGGCAATGCTAGATATCAACACAGGCTGGTGGATGTTGAAATTGAGACAAGAGCAGAGCAGGAATTTGCAGACGGTCCCTGGATCTCCTTTGTGGCAGCCTCTGGAAACTGCAAGCTGTAATCCCATTCTGGAACTACACAGCATAAATCCAATGAGAATGGAACCCACCAAAGGCAAATTGTTTCCAGACACAGCTTCCAGAAGGCAGATCTCGTGGAGCAGCACTGCCTTAGCCAGAAGCAGACTCATTGCAGCTCTGGGGTAGTGAGCGGGGAGCCAGGGTAGGCAGGTCCAAGGAGAAGCCAGGTCCAGGTGCTGCAGGGAAACCCTTCCAAACGGGTCTGAGTGGGACCACATGGACCAAATGCACCTGTGTGCTCTTTCTGGTCCTAGACAATGTGTTCAATGCCAATATATACTGGGCATGAAGAATCCAGCCAGTCACAACCCCAGATTCTGGAGGCAAAGGCCTTTTGCCTTTCCCTATTCAAGCCTGCAGGGGGAGAGGAAAAGCAATTTCACATCCTTTGTCTTCCCCTCTTCAAACCTCCTCAGACAGAGGAGGGAGAAGAGAGTTTTGGAGTGCCCTATTACAGCTGTGAAGACAGGCTGAAAGAATTTGAGGCTAGAAAAGAGAAGAGAACATCTTAGGTTTACAAAGCAGTATCTGAAGGGGACCTACAAGAAGGCTGGGGAAGGACTAGATTAGAAGAACATGCAGTGATAGGATGAGGGGCAGTGGCTTTGAACTGGAGCAGGGTAGATTCACTTTAGACATAAGGAGGAAGCTTTTTACAATGAGAGTGGTAAAACACTGGAACAGGCTACCCAGGGGTGTGGTTGAGGCCCCATCCCTGCAGATATTCAAAATCAGACTTGATGCGGCCCTGGACAGCCTGATGTAGTTGGAGATGTCCCTGCTCAGTGCAGGGGGGGAGGTGGGGAGGCAGGGGAGGGCTGGACAATATGACCTGTGAGGGTCTATAAATCCCTGGTGAGCAGACACTGCAGCCCATGCTCAGGCAGGAGCAAGGACTGTTTTGGAAGGAGCATCATGGAAGCAGAGGAGGGAGGCTTGTGATGACACTCACTGGTCAGTACTCCTGTATGAAGCTGGAGGGCATGCTCATTGAGCATGTCCCTGGATCAAGAACTGAGATGGGGTACAGTGAGAATGAGTTTGTAAGAACTACCTGACCAAGAGGACATAGCAGAGGATTAGCAAAGGTCTCCTGTTTTTAGGCTCTCAACCTCATGTGGTTTTCAATCCTCTAGACACTGACAACCCATCACTATGGGAGCATTCCAGGAAAACCCTGGATTGTGTTGGTGGTAGTTTCTCAACATAGAAATGTCTCAAATGTAACTAATGCTTCACCAGACCTACTGCTCACAAACCATGAAGAACTAGTGGAAAAAGCAGTCATGGTTGGCAGCTTGGGGTTGCAGTAACTACAGGATGATCAATTTAAAAAAGGACTGGGAAGGAAAACAGCAGTGTTACGACTCTGGATTTCAGACTTTGGTTTATTTTCAGGGAATTGCTAGGCAGAGTGCCCTGGGAAGCAGCCATGAAAGGGAAAGGTGCCCAGGAAAGCTGGCAGAAAGGAAATTGATTGAGAGCTCAGGAACAAAGCATCCTGTTGTACAGGAAGACTGGGAAATCTGGCAGAAGAGGTGCTTGGCTTAGCCAGGAGCTTCTCAATGAACTAAGATAGATGTAAAAGGAGCGTATGAGAAGCGGAAACAAAGAGAGGCCAGGAAAGAAGAGTTTAACAATATTGCTTGGCAGTGCTTAGGGACAAATGCTGTAAGGACAAAATTGAGACGGTGACAACAGAGGGTGGGTGTGTAGCTAAAACTGGCCAGGGACACAAAGGGCAATAAAATATGTTACAAGAACAACTGTAAAAGAAGATCAGAGAAAAGGTAGGTTAGTGATGAGGAGACAGTCTGATGATAAACACAGAAACAACTGAAGTACTGGAGTCTTTGCTTCTGTCTTCATGGGCAAAACCTGTTTCCAGAGCTCTTTGTGTATCTGCCAGGTAGTGCCATGCTGACAAACACAGAAGCCAAGGGCTGAGGCTTGCTAGGAGCTGATAAAGGTCTACTTGACACCTTGCAGATATTAACTGGCACCTCAGGGCCCCAAAGACCTCACCCTGCTTTTTCATTGTTTGGAGCACTCAGCCCGCTGAGACCACAGAGCATCCTCAATTTATGGTACAAATGCAGTCATTTGCTCCGTGGAGGCATCAGGTACAACAGATTAGGGATTGCTGCAGTGCATCCTCAATTTATGGTACAAATGCAGCCATTTCCTCCATGGAGACATCAGGTACAACAGATTAGGGATTGCTGCAGTGCATCCTTAATTTATGGTACAAATGCAGCCATTTGCTCCATGGAGACATCAGGTACAGCAGATTAGGGATTGCTGCTGATAAATGCACTGACTGATCTCAGCATTAATAAATTCTGGGTAACACGTGGAGAAGCTGGAGATTCAAACCTTTGCTGTAGCTCTAGCGTAATAGAAATTCAGCAAAGATGGTCTCAGGATTAATAAATCCTGGGTAATATCTACACAGTTGGAGATGCAAGCCTTGTGCTGGCCCATGCTGCAGCCCCCCTTGCTGACCTTGGTACCAGCATCAGCAGCATGTATGCTCCTCAATGCCAGAGGCAGCATACCCTGAGATGTCCTTCTCATGAGTTTTATACCCCATCCCAGCTTGTCCCTGCTTTCTAGGTGATGTTTAGCATGACTTGGGAGGAATGTTGAGTGACACATATATGTTTAGCATGTACTTGTTTTTCCTCAATAGCATATTAAGGAGTGTCAGCTTTAATAGTAAAATTACAGTCAATTAGACAGAGATACTTCTTTGGGCACCCTGGCCCTCAAAAGCTGCTTTGAAGTTGGGTGTTTGTTATTTGAGCCCTCCTTCATCAATTTTAGCCAAAACAGAGTTGTCTTCCTTCATCTCTTTGGCAGGCCAGACCCACAGGTCTTCATTTAACATAAACACCTGCTGACTGTAAATGGCCTTGGTCTTGAAGTGTGGTAGATCAGCTTACTTTTCTCTCCCACATCCAGCTAGGTGGTTTCACTACATAGATTGAGTGATTGTGCAGCTGTATACCCCCAGATGACATCCCAATCTGTAATTTTACTGTGTCAGAAGGATTGCTGAGTAATTACAATGAATCCATGTTTTCAGGTAGCTGTTGCTCTCTGTTTTGTAGGTGCCTCCACAACACTTTAAGAGCATGTATTTTGAAGGAGGTGGTAGGTAGGAGGCACAAGAGTTTAGGGGCTACCTAGAGAAGCTAGAACTGTTCAGTCTGTGGGAGGGAGATGGCTGAGATGATTGTGATGCCTGTGCACAAAATGTCACGACAGTGAGGAGAGGCAGCTGAGGTGTAGAATCATAGAATCCGCAATGTTGCAAAAGACCTCTAAGATCATCAGGTCCAACTGTCAACAAAACACCACCACGCCCATGAAACAGTGGTCTGAAGTGCCGTGTCTACAGGTGTTTTGACCACTTCTAGGGATGGCGAATCCACCATCTCCTTGGGTAACCTGTTCCAATGCCTGACCACTCTTTCAGCAAAGAATATTTTCCTAATGTACAATCTAATCCACCTCTGGTGCAACTTGAGGCCAATTCTTCTTATCCTATTTTTTATTTGCTAGCTAAGATGTTAGCATAGGATGAAGGAGCAAGCTTAATCATTTTCTTCATGAGACCTGTCCCAAGAGGAATGTTATCAGGCTCATGTATAGCATGATGTGCTGGTTTGAACTAATTGGAGAATTTGAGTGAGAAATTAGACTGTTGGCTGAGAGAGGAAAACACAGCATGGCACTGCACCCAGAGCTTTACTGAGAAAGAAGAAAAATTGTTTTAAAAAAGTGTAACCCAAACATAGATAGTCAGACGGTTTCAGGCCTCACTGGGCTGTGGCTGCTCCTTGCATGGTTCCTTTGTCTCTGTCTTTTGTAGCTGATTCTTAATAATTCTACTAACTTCTTCTCTACTACTAATCCCCCTGGCCGATCTACCTCAGCTTATCTGCAGCATCAACAGGTGGTGAAATAAGACTGGGGAAGGGGTGAAAGGTGGTAGGGGTGGCTGGTTACCCCTCTTGGGGATTTTGGTCTCTGGCAGGGCCTATGGTGTTTCTGTATTACATTTTCACTGTATATATTTGTAAATATCTGTTATACATTGTAAATATTTGCTTGTATATTGTGCAAAGCTGTAAATATAAAGCTTCATTTATCAACCTCTAGTGTTCTGAGTCCTAGCTGGGGTTTATTTCAAAAGGTGGGGGGGCAGGTAACTGCAGAACCACCACACCTATCATATATTACTAGAGACTAAATAGGGACTGACCCTCCACCTCCTGTGACTGACAACCTCCTTTCAGGTAGCTGTAGAGAGCAATAAGGTTTCCCCTCAGCCTTCTCTTCTCCAGACTAAAGAATTCAGGTTCCCTCAGATGCTCCTCATAAGATTTGTTTTCTAGATCTTTCATCATCTTTGTTGCCATTCCCCAGACAAGCTCCATCAACACAGTCTCTTTCTTGTAGTGAGGGACCCCAAACTGAACACAGTATTTTAGGTGTGGCCTTACCAGTGCTGAGTACAAGGTCACAGACTTCCCTCATCCTGCCAGCCACACCTGGTTACTGGTTCAGGCCAGGATGATGCCTTCTTGGCCACTTGGGCATGCTGCTGGCTCACATTGAGCCAGATCCTCCCAGCACCCCCAAGTATTTTTCTGCTGGGCAGCTTTCCAGGCACTATCCCCCAGGTCTGTAGCACTGCATGGAGTTGTTGTGAGCCAGGTGCAGGACTGACACAGTTTAAGACAGCCTTCTATCAAAAGCAAGCTCCCCCCTACAAAAAATCAGGAGGGAAAGTAACATCCCCCCCCCCTCCCCCCCCCAAAAAAAAGCCCTGTAGTTGAGATAAGTTTACTAGAAATAACACAACGTATAGTTGCCTTAGCCTATATTGCAGAAAAGCATAGCAAAAGCAGCAGCCACAGCAGAAAACAAATCTATCTTCTACCCCCCAAGCCTGTAGCCAGCCCAGTGGCGAAGGCCAGCACCTCAAAACCAGACACTGGAAGCAGCAATCAGAAACAGGGAGCCTCTCATGTTACAATCCAAACTACAAGCCCCATCACACTTTGCTCTGACCAGCACTTTCATTTTAAAACTGTCATGTCTTCTGGAAGATCCATGTCCTGGCTTGCCCAGGCATGATCCTATGGTCCTTTGCCTTTGATGGAAGGTAGGGAAGCACAGCAAAGGGAGAAGACAAAAGGTTTGGAGACAGCCACTTTGAGGGCCCAAGACTTGCCCAGACTTGTTCCTCCCAAATAAAGGCAAGCGAGATCCTGACTTCACCTAATGTGGTCAGGTTTGGCAAAGTGCCATTCTGAGTGGTGGGTTTGTGTGGCCATGGTGGCCATTTACATTCAATAAATAGGCTTCTGCCACATGGCTCCTGCTGCTTTTGCTTTTGCTTTGCCTGCTCTGCTCTGCCACATTATGCTCTGCTTTGCCTGCAACGACCTTCAGGAAATCGACAGAATTCCCTTTGAGCTTTGGGTACTGCCTGATACTATTTTGTGAGGAAATATTCAAAACCTCTCTCTAGTAAATTCTGTAACTAGATTTTGTTGTGCCTCTCTGCCTTAGTTGCAGGAGGGAGCCTTTTGGGTCCCCTGGTGGGCAAGAGGTATATCTGAAACAAAATCCTCTTTCCAGTTTTAACATTTGCATTTGCTACTTATTTCTTAAAGTGTTCCAGTTTTGCCTATTCTGTGTGTGTATGAGTATCCAAACCCTGCGTTTCCAACATTGTAAGTAAGTTTTCTGGTGAGATTTAATGTTAATAAAGAGTTTTCATAGTTATTAACAATCTTTGCCTGGATATAAAAATTAATACAGATTATTAATTTTGCATAATTTGTAATGTGATGTCATCATGGTATTAAATATTCACCAGCAGATCCAACTGGCTGAAGCCATGACAAGGACTCAGCACTTGGCCTTGCTAAACCTCATACAATTGACCTTGGTCTATTGGTCCAGTTTGTCCAGGTCCCCCTGCAGAAACTTCCTACCCTCAAGCAGATCAACATTCCTGCTCAATTTTTGCTAAATAAGACTGGCTCCAAAGCCCTGGGGGATATCACTTGTGACCAGCTGCCAGCTAGATTTAGCTCCATTCATCACCACTCCCTGGGCTGGGCCATCTAGCCAGTTTTTAACTCAGTGAAGAGTATACCTCTCCAAGCCATGAGCTGCCAGCTCAGTAGACAACATCCACAGCCTTTCTCTCATCCACTAGGCCAGTTGCCTGGTCATAGGAGATCAGGTTGATCATGAAGGACCTGCCTTTCAAGATCCCGTGCTGGCTGAGCCTGATCTCACTGTCCTGCATGTGCTGCGTGAGTGCACTCAAGATGAGCTGCTCCATAATCTTACCCAGTACCAACATCAGGCTGACAGGCCTGTAGTCCTCTGGATCCTATTTCTGGCCCTTCTCGCAGATGTCACAAGGTGTCACAAGCCTCCAGTTGTCTGGGACCTCCCCTGTCAACCAGAACTGATGACTTAAAAGTGGCTTGGCACGCTCCTCTGCAAGCTGCCTCAGCACTCTTGGATGAATTCCACCCAGCTCCATAGACTTGAGTGTGTGTAGGTAGCACAGCAGGTTGCTAACTGCTTCCTCTTAGATAACTGGGGGTTTATTGTGCTCTCCATCCCTGTTCTCCAGCTCAGGGTGTTGAGTACCCTGAGGAGAGCTGGTCTGACTATTACAGGCTGAGCTGGAGTTTTGCCTTCCTAATTTTGTCTCTTGCATGATCTGATAGCCCCTCCAACATCCTTTTTCTCTTTCTGCAAGGAGGAAATATTTGCTCTAGGTGTAGTTGTGGCACCAGTGTTTCCTCCCTGATGCACAATTTTGGTCATGCTGGCTATATTGGCAGCAGGAGGCTCCTGAGCAAACTACAGCAGAGGTGAACAGCCCCCATGAATTCCAGTCTTGCTGCCTCTTAGGCACCTTTATTACCATTATGGGGCCATAACTCATAATTATGCATTTTATAGTCCTTATACTGTACAGGACCCTAGCCAGCATCATAACCTTACTAATTTGACTTGGCTAGGACCTACAATGCATGGGTGTGTATGAGGAGGAAAAGTTTCCACCTTGCCACAAAGAGCTCACACTTCAACAGGACAGACTGAGCAGATGAAATAATGTGGAAGACCAAAAAGCCAGGTAAATGTGCTGACTTGGAGTTTTGATTATCATTAATTTGCTGACATTATGAATTCCTCTGGGTCCTTTACTCTCGCTTTGTGTTGGTGAAAGATGGTATAAACTCCTACCATATCCACGTTGAGCACTGCAGCTGCTCTAGTAGGAAGCCAAAGTGCTGTTTTGTAAAGGAAAGAAGAGGGAGAAGGTAGACAGGAAGAGCACAAAGAATTGTAAGCAGTTCATCATTTGGCCAATTGGAAACTATTTTGTGCTGTGCCATTGCCCTGTTCACTTTCTCAGTTCAAAGAAATAGCTGCTTGAAAGCCCTTGAACTATGGTGGTGTCTACCATACCCAGAACAAAACCTCTTTAATTATTTGGCTTGCAATATTTGCTTATTAATAGCGCGGCCTCAGGCTTTGAGAGCTTGTGGAGTTCAGCATACATTTACTAAACTGTGACTTAACCTCCAGGTGTGCTGTGTTGGTTTGAGCTAATGGGAGAATTTGAGTGAGAAAGTAGACTCTTGGCTGAGAGAGAGTTAAAGACAGTGTCACTTCACCAAGTTTTACTGAGAAGAAAAAAAAGTTGTTTTAAGAAGTGTTCCCAAAACAAATGAGATTAGCAGAGGGCTTCGGTCTGGTTCTGGCAGTGGCTGCTTCTCTGCCATGATCTCTCCTTTGTCTCTCAGTCTTGGTGGCTAAATTCGGAGTAAAATCACTAAAATGACTAACTTTTTCTCCTACCACTAATCTCTCTGATCTTCAGCTTATCTGCAGCGTCATCAGGTGGTGAGATAAGGCTGGGGAAGGGGGGAAAAGTGGTAGGGGGGAGTTTGGCTACCCTCTTCTGGGGATTTTGGTCTCTGGGAGGGCTGTGGTGTGTGTGTATTACCTTTTTTACTGTATATTTCTGTAAATATCTGTTATATCTTGTAAATATTTGCTTATATATTTGCACTGCTGTAAATATAAAGCTTCATTTATTAATTTCCAGTGTCCTGAGTTCTAGCCGGGGTTTATAAAAGGTGGGGCAGGGCAGGTAACTGCTTAACCCACTGCATGTGCTGTTAACCTTGTCTTCTTGTGCTATGAATTAAGACACACAAAGTATCTTGAGACTACAGAGCAGATGGGCTCAATGCGATACAGCACAGATGTCAACAACTCCATGGGTCCAAACTAAAACCTTATGTCCCTTCATAGAAGTCCTATCAGACAATACAATGAAGAAGTCTATCTGGGCTGTAAGGTCGCAGTGTGACCTGCTGGACACGACCATTCTGGAAGGTGCTAGAGACTTTGACTGTTTTGGAAATGATGTTCTAGAAACACTTGGAAAGTAACCCCTTAGAGCTTCCCAGCTGAACAGGCTGCATGTCCTGTGAGCATTGTGTCAGTGAGGCTTCTCCAGTGACTTTGATGAGAAAAGATGATGCTGCCCTGCTTGTCCCTTTGGGAAGTTCTTTTGCAGCTTTTTATCTCACTGAAGAGAAACTGCTGGTGATGTTTGCATGGTCATATGTTGTTACCACAATTGACTAACCTTCACTAACGGGCAGTCTAGTGGTGTGATGACCTGAGCAGCCTTTGCCTGTTACCAAGGTGTCTCTAAACAAATACAAGCTGCTGGGCAAGCAAATGCAGCATCTGTTCCCATTACATGAAGTCATGGAGTTACACAGGTCAGTGAACTGGAGCAGGTAAGGCAAGGAGTATCTGATACGTCTCTACTGGAGCAAAACCAGTTACTACCTTACAGGTGCCCACAGATCCATCCTCTGGTCTTTATTATCATTCTTTATTTTTCAGTAAAACTTGAACCATTTTGTGTGTGTAAGCATTTGATTTATGTGCTGTAACAACCTTGATCACAGAATCACAGAATGTCAGGGGCTGGAAGTGACCTTGAAAGATCATCTGGTCCAACCCACCCCTGCCAGAGCAGGATCACGTATACCAGATCACACAGGAAAGCATCCAGGTTAGATTTGAATATCTACAGAGATAGAGACTCCACAACTCCCCTGGGCAGCCTGTTCCAGGGTTCTCTCACCCTCACAGGGAAAAAAGTCCTCCTCATGTTTACATGAAAATTCCTAAGCCTCAGCTTCCACCCATTGCCCCTTCTGTCATTGGGCACCACCAAGCAGAGCCTGGCTCCAGCCTCCTGGCACTCACTCTGCACATATCTATAAACATTGATGAGGTCACCTCTCAGGCTCCTTTCCCCCAAGCTAAACAGTCCCAGGTCCCTCAGGCTCTCCTCTTAACAGAGCTGTTCCATTCCCTTAATCCTCTTTGTGGCTCTGTGCTGGACTGTCTCAAGTAGTTTGATGTCCCTTTTGAACTGGGGGTCCAGAACTGGACACAGTACTCCAGATGCAGCCTCACCAGGACAGAGTAGAGAGGCAGGAGAACCTCTCTCAACCTACTGACCACAGCCCTTCTAATACACCCCAGAATGGCATTGCCCCTCCTGGCCACCAGAGCACATTATTGGCTCATAGTCAACCTCCCATCCACCAGGACCCCCAGAGCCTTTTCCCTTTCGCTGCCTGATATGCCTAAGGACAGTGCCAAGGATAAGTTGCTCCATGACCTTTCTGGGGATGGAGGTGAGGCTGACAGGTCTATAGCTACCTAGGTTCTCCTTACCCTTTTTGAAGATTGGAGTGATGTTTGCCCTCCTCCAGTCCCCAGCCCCCTCTCCTGTCTGCCATGACTTACTGAAGATGATGGAGAGTGGTCTGGCAATGACCTGTGTCAGCTCCCTCAGCACCCACAGGTGCATCCCATCAGGACCCATGGACTTATGGGTGTCCACATTACTCAACTGTTTCCTAACCCAGTCCTCATCAACCAGAGAAGACTCCTGTGTCATGATTTCCTCTGGTGCCTCAGGTGTCAGGGGCTCCTGAGGACAGTCTCCAGCAGCATAGATGGAGACAAAGAAGGCAGAGGTACTGATGACAGGTGTCTTCTGTCACCAGGGCACCCACCTCATTCAGCAGAAGGCCTATGTTGCCTCTAGTGTTAGCTTGTTCTGCAATGTATTTGAAGAGGCCCCTTCTGTTATCCTTGACTTCCCTTGCAAGGTTGAGTTCCAACAGGGCCCTAGCCTTCCTAGTTGCCTCCCTACATCCTCTGACAACAGTTCTATACTCCTCCCAGGTGGCCAGCCCCTCTTTCCATGAGCTGTAGACTCCCTTCTTACACTTCACTTTGCTTAGCAGTTCCTTTCTTAACCATGCAGGTCTTTTGGATCCCTTTTCTGATTTCCTGCTTGCTGGGGTGCACTGATCTTGAGCTTGGAATAGAATCATAAAATCATAGAATGGTTTAGGTTGGAAGACACCTCAAAGATCATCCAGTTCCAACCCCCCTGTGCCATAGGCAGGGACACCTCCCACTAGATCAGGATGCTCAAGACCTCATCCAGCCTGGCCTTGAACCCCTCCAGGGAGGGAGTAGCCACAACCTCCCTGGGCAACCTGCTCCAGTGAATGAGGTCCTTAAATGTTAACCAACTATCATGGGCCTCTCTGCCTTCCAGTACCCTGTCCCATGAGATTTCACCCAGCAATTGTTTGAAAAGGCCAAGGTTGGCCCTCCTGAAATCCATGGTTGTAGTCCTACTTGATATCCTGTTCCTACCAGACAAGCTCTTGAACTCCACCATCTCATGGTTGCTAAGGCCAAGGCTGCCCTTGACCTTCACTCCTTCAACCAGACCCTCCTTGTTGGTGAGGATAAGATCCAGCAGTGCTCCCCTCCTAGCTGGCTCCTCCACCATTTGCATCAAGAAGTTATCTTTGGTGCACTGGAGGCACCTCCTGAACTGTGGCTGGCTGCTGAGTAGCCCTTCCAGCAAATGTCTGGATAGTTAAAACTGCCCATTGGAACCAGGGTCTGTGACTGCATAGCTGCTGTTAGCTGCCTGTGAAAGGCCTCATCAACTTCCTCATCCTGATCAGGTGGCCTGTAATAAACACCCCCAGCAGTATCAGCCACGCTAACCTGCCCCCTAATTCACACCCAGGAGCTCTCAACTCACCTCTCATCCTCCCCTGGACAGAACTCAAGACATTCTAGTTGCTCCCTCCCATAAAGAGCAGCTCCACCACCTCGCCTTGCTGACCTATCTTTCCTAAAAAGGATCCAGCCATCCATGACCACATTCCAGCCACGGGAGCTGTCCCACCACTCCCGTGTGACTGTCACCAGGTCCTAACCCTGTGACCGCACATGGATTTCTAACTCCTCCTGTTTATTCCCCATTATCCGTATCCTACCCAAGACCCCCCCATCCACTATTTCATCTCCAGTCTCCACAAAACTCCCCCAATAAAGGCAAAACGTATGGCCTGGCTCCAGATCCTCTGTCATTCAGCTAAACAGCTGGCAGTGCATATTACACAGGGCTTATTTAAAGCTCAAGGACTCTCACCCACCCACCCCAAGAGCTAAACTTGGCACGTAAAAGCATGAAAAAAAAAACCCCAAACCCAAAACCCAAAGCCGTGTAACATTTCAAAGAAGTATTCAGGAAGCAGACAGGGTGTCTTGCTCCAAGAGGGAGAATTCTGTGGTACGTGCTTGGAGAATGCCCTCCCCTGTCTCTGGCATGGCAGGGACAGGTCGCCTGGGTGCGGCTGCACAACTTACCGTGTGGGTGCTCACTCTCCCGTTTGCTAGCCTGAAGCGCTGGCTCCTTTCCATCACCATCTACTGCTGACATTTCCAGTTCAGAGAAACCTCCACAAATGGATCTTGATTAGTAACAAAGGAGGGGTTTTTTTTTGGTACACGGAGGCAACATCAACAGTTTGTAATATTGACACGTCTGGTGGCTAGCTGAGGAGTAGCAGTTTTCAGGCATGAGTATCATCTGGTTCTCATTTTCCATCTCAGTGTTTACAAATGATTTCAGCTTTAGCCACTTCAGATGCAGTTATTTAATTTGACTCTCTGTAAGTCATTCGCAGCTTGTGCTTGGCACAAACAGTAAAGTACAGGAGGCAGCTTTAAATACAGCACCTCCAAGTTGAAGGAACAAAGCAAACTAAGAAAGGTGCTTCTATAGGACTAGAGCTGCTACAATTTATACAGGTCTGAACTGTTTCCCATGACCTTTTAAATTACCAGAGATGCTCAGAACAGTTACACAGGCGTGGTTGTGCCAGCTTGTGCTTGGCACAAACAGTAAAGTACAGGAGGCAGCTTTAAATACAGCACCTCCAAGTTGAAGGAACAAAGCAAACTAAGAAAGGTGCTTCTATAGGACTAGAGCTGCTACAATTTATACAGGTCTGAACTGTTTCCCATGACCTTTTAAATTACCAGAGATGCTCAGAACAGTTCATTTCAGTCAGTTCCTGACCTAGAAATGCCCTTCACTGGCAGTAGGAAGAAAACCAAATGATGCAGATGAAACCCTCAGGCTTTCCCACACTCAGCTTCCAGTACAGGAGCAGCAGCAGGAACAGACAGGTGTCAGGTGTCTCTACTGGACAAGTTTGAGGTGGGTGTCCATCACATTCTTTCTCTGCTTCAACTCTGTGGTGACGCTGGCACTGATAGGAGAAATTTAATTATAATACCAGGTTTGCAAAAGTACAGATGCAGACACTCCTGAAGTGGCCTCATGTGATCCAGTTTGAATCTGAAAGCAGAGCAGTGTCATGAGTGCCTTCACCAACAACCAATGTGCCAGGTAAAGTCAATGGCTTAAGTTGGAGTTACCTCAAAGAACTGCACTTTGTGCTGTCTTTGCACAATTAACTATGCTTCAGGAGGCACCTGTGCCCAACTGTATATTGAGAAGTAGCAAGCACAAGGCTGCTCCACAAAGGATGAGGAGCTAGGAGCTGAAGGATACAGGATGAGGAGCTAAATCAGATCCTCTGTCCATTTAGATGGTCCAGTAAGAAGCAGCAGAAGATGAGGCCAGACAGGAATGGATTCAGGCACAACTATGGTATTGCTGGAGCAGGGACTGATGATCTGGACTGAGCTAGAATTGGGTCCTAAGTCATGGGTAGGGGTGACTGGGGTCCCCAGGGGAGGCCTGGCAGAAAAAGACAGGGTTAAGACTAACCTTAGGGCCATGGCCCTGGGCTTCACAGTCAAAAGTTCTCTCTCAGGATAGGAATGCAGTAACTTATGTTACTAACAGAGCAATGTTTTAGTCCAGTAAGTAAAACATATAAGCAGTCCCCATTACAGAGATCAGAACACCAAGTACCTGAGCAGAGAATTGTGTTTTCCTTCTCTCAGGGTATCTGACATGCTTTTCTCTGTGCTTTAGTTCTCCTACCTTGAGGAGGTACATTGTAGCTGTCACATTAGTTAGATCACCTAATCAGTTGTGCATTTGATGCTGCATTACTGACATTCTTGTAGTTTAATGAGAACAGGAAAAAAAGACTACAGGAGAAGCCAATTCTGATCATAATCAAGACATTGCTGCAGTCACTCCAGCTCTTAAGTGAAAGACATTTTTGTGACCATAGAAGCCAAACAGTGAATATCTTACTCAGGAGTTGCTTTAGTGAATCTTGGAAGTAAAAATGGAACAAAGAGTGAGTGAACAACCTATAGATGGTCACAGAGAACCCCTGCATAGACTAATTATAAAAGAAACACATTTGCTTCTTTCGTGCATAAGTAACTCTAGCTCTTTAGGGTAACTGGGAGAAGAAACAGAAATAACCCAGATAATTGCACTGTCAGAGCAGCAGCTATGATCATCTTTGGGAAAACTTGCATACACACTTCTGTGGAGCAGGGAAGCCTCTTAAAATTGGTTGGCACTGGACCTCCTGCAAGGCACATACACTTTGCATTACACCTTGAAATTAAGTCAGGAACACTGGGGTGAAGCTGCGTTCACAACCCACACCTGCCTACCTGGCTATAGGCACACAATGATGCTCTTTATGGTACAAAGAGAAACACTCAGTCTAGTAAAGCTAGACTTAGCTATGCCTACCACCATACAACTTTGAGTCATTAGGAGCATAACTGTAATCAGAGACTTGCACCTGTCTTCATGTCAGAATTTAAACTTGGATTGAGGTGCTCAGTAAGGATTTATCAAAATAGTTGTTTTAGTATTTTATCAAAGCTCTTTATTTTATGTGTTTTGCTTGCATGCCTACGGGGGAAAAAAAAAAATCACCTTTTATCTGCCTAAGCTATTGCAATAAATTCTTGAAATTCCTGTAGCTGGTACTTACATTTATCAAAAGAATGATATCCACTGTAAAACCAAAATGTTACATATGCCTTACACCAACATCTTTTTTTTTCCCCCCTAAGTTACTTTATAACCACGTTAATCAACAGAGAACTTGACTGTAACTACATTTTAGATATTCATTATAAAGCTTACTGGGAAAAATATAACAATCTTGTGAAACGTTAGAAACTTGCATTGCATGGTAAAAGAAAAAAAAAAAAAAAAAAAANAAAAAAAAAAAAAAAACCAAAGTATTACGAAAATGTTTAGGGGATAAATGGAGTGGGGAAAAGCTCCGCACATGGGGAGCCGCACGGACGCTTTGCGCCCGCATGCGGGGGGGAGCCAGTCTGTGCCTATGAGCCGAGCCAAGCGCTCCCCCTTGTGGGATAAGGCTGCAAATACAGCAGCAGATGCGGGCTCGGGGTGGGGCAGGCTGCTGCTAGATGCAGCCCAAGCGCGCAGGTTTGGAAAGGCCTTGAGCTGTTCGGACTCTGGGCTCGCTTTTGTTTTGTTGTGATGGTACGTGCGAGGAAGCCGGCGTTTCTCTTGCCAGGCTGATAATGCTGTGCTGTTTTCAGCCCCAACATAATCAGAGCAAAGAGATGATTATCAATCACAGAATCTTAAGGGTTGGGAGGGACCTCCAGAGATCGAGTCCGACCCCCATGCCAAAGCAGAATCACCTAGGACAGACTGCACAGGAGACTCCACAATTTTCTCTAGAGAAGGAGATTCCACAGTTTCTCTGGGCAACCTGTTCCAGTGCTCCATCACCCTCACCATAAATAAGTGTTTCCTTGTGCTGAGGTGGAACCTCCTAGCTTATGCCCACCGCTCCCTGTCCTATCATTGGGTACCACCAAAAAGACAATGACATCTTCATTTTGACACCCACCACTCAGATATTTATAGGCATTGATAAGATCCCTTCTCAGCCATCTCAGATTAAGGCTAAACAGCCCCAGTTCTCTCAGTCTTTCTTCATAGGATAGATGTTCAAGTCCCTTAATCATCCTGTTGGACTCTCTCTGTTGGACTCCCTCCAACAAATCCCTGTCTCTCTTGGATTAGGGAGCCCAAAACTGGATATGGTATTTCAGGTGCAGTCTTAACTAGGGCAGAGTAGAGGGGTAGGACAACCTCCCTAGACCTGCTGAACACACTTTGCTTAATGCATCCCAGGATACCATTGCCCCCGTTGGCCACATGGGCACATTACTGTCCCATGAGTAACTTGCTGTCCACTAGGACTTTCTTCATTCCACTTCCTTCCAGCAGAACAGACTCCTTGTCTGTTCTGGTGCCTGGTGTTATTCCTCCCCAGATGTAGGACTCTGCAGTTGTCCTTATTCAACTTTGTGATGTTCACCTTTCCCCAGCTCTCCCTCCAGTCTGTCCAGCTCTTGATGGCAGCACAGCCTTCCAGTATGGCAGCCATGCCCCTCAGTTTCATATCATCAGAGAACTTGCTGAGGGTACGCTCAGTTGATCAAAACTGGATCCAGTACTTATCCCTGGGGAACACCACTGGCCACAGGCTTCCAACTGGACTCCTCACTGCTGGTCACAACTCTCTGAACTCCGTTGTTGAGCCACTTACTTATCTACCTCACAGTCCAATCATCTAACTCAAGTTTATCTACAAGGATGTTACGGGAGGTGCTATCAAAAGCCATGATGAAGTCAAGGTAGATGATATCCACTGCTCTCTCTTCATCTATCAGAACAATCTGAATACAAATTTAAAAGGGAAACAAAACAAACAAACAAAAAAAATTAGGGCTGGATTTGTTCCCTAATGAATAAGATGGAAATACGACAGAAGGTGAGACCTAGAAGACAGACATAACTAAAGAAACTTGGGCCTGAAAGGTTGAAGCTGGAGAGAAAGGCTTTGAGATAGAGTAAATGGCAAGAGTGGACAAAAGGATGTGAGAAGAGGGAAATAGCTTCAGTGTTTGCCACAGCAGAGTAAGTCAGAAAAAGCAGTGAACTGTTAACATTACTCAGGAGGACCTACACATACCTGTTTACAGACCTTTTTGCGGAGTTCTCTACTGAGTGCTCTTTTCTACTTCTAGATACCAACTTTTTCTTTCAATTCCTTCCACATATAAGGAAAAGGTGAGGATACATACCCTTAGTTATGGCAAAAATGTTCAAAGGCTGCTTAGAATCCCTACTTGCAAAAACATTCCAACACTACCAAATAAGAGATCAAGATGTAGCTTGATGCAGCAAAGAAACTAAAGGGGGCATCTGATGAACTCTGGGTTTAGAGACATAATTCAGCACGCAGAAATATTTAAAAGAACACACAGCTATCTCAGGCCTCTAGATGGTAGGAACAGCAAAAGGATTAAGTCCTTTCTCAAACTGGTAGCAGCAATGACTGTCTCCACACCGCTTTTGGTTGTACAGGCTTTCCCAAGCAAATGAAATGTATTTCCTTGGTATACTGGGCACCCTGTGTAACTTGTCTTTCCCCTATCAAGTCAGATAGTCAGACTCCATGCAAGTGAGCAGTGGCTGCCTAAGCCAACCTTCAAGCACAGCCTTAAATACTGACCTTTTCACTCTGTTGTATTATTTCACACTGGTTCTGTACCGGGTGGCCAATTTTACAGGGCAGTCATGGCCTCACAGGCACTGTTAGCCCTGCCCAGCCTAACCTGGGGCTTCCTCTGAGCCCTACTCATGGTCCAGGACCCCCACTTCAGCCCAACCCAGGTGCTCAGTCCACCATTGAGCTGTTCTGTGGACGTGCAGCTGTGCTCAGCTTTACCTCCTCTCTAGATTTTGGACTCTTCTTGCCAGTTGCTTCTCCACTGCTCTACCTCACAAACTTGCGTGGTCCAGAAATAGAACTGAGGAGAGAGATTTTGCACTTCTTGCGGCGGCGCTGGCGTTACTGCTCCCTCCACCGGGCACACGCGTGGGTGGACCCCGGCTCTCCAGATTGCACCGAGGACTCCAGAGGCCCCAGTGGGCTGGGGCGACCCCTTCCCGCAGAGGTAGCGCGGGGGCTGCGACGCGTCTCGGCTGCGCGTTGAGCAGCTCCCTCCCTCGAGAGCTGGGCATGGCAGGGCCCTTCCCTCCACCACCACCCTTTTAATTTTTTTTTCCTCGATTACCCAGTGTAGCGGTAAATGCTGCTTGCCTCACCCATGCGCTGCAGCCGCAGCGCGGTGGTATCGACTGCCCTCCCTCCCCCAGCTGCGGCAAGGCACAGCCAGCCCCTCACCGCTGCTGGGGAGGAGCAGGATGCTGCATTCGGGCAGGTGTGGCATGGCGAACTGCTGCGCCCTGTAGCTGCAGAGCGAGGGTTAAACCATCGAGAGAAAAAAAAAAAAAAAAGAAAAGAAAAGAAAAAAAGCAAGCAAACGAAGGCTGGCATGGGAAGGTTTGCACGAAAACGTGGGGGATTGTCCCTGCGGGGAACCCGCCGTGCTCCTGCCTCCCTCCACGTCCGGGGACAACTGGGGTTCAGTCCGCGCTGCTCACCCGTTCCTAAGCGCCGCGTCCAACCCGCTATGCTCGGCGCAGCCACAGGCTGAAAGGTGCGGTGCGTGAAACACATAAAGCCCAAATGCATTTTATTGTCCGATGGTTTTCCTACACGGAAATACACGGGAAGCGGGACGCCTCGTGCCGCACACGGCACCGCTCACCACGTCCCAGTAGTAAAATCTCGCCGCTTCACCTGCCCCCTCCTACGCCCTTTTCGCTCCGTCTCTACTGACAATGCAAACCTCAGTTATCCTTATCAGGGGTCAGCTACACGCCTCTCACTCGGATCTTGTCCCCACGTGAGTTGGGAAATAAGCCTTTTCTGCTGAAAGATGGTGCTTCGTGGCTTTGAAGCCGTGGGGGTATCCGGACCACTCCTCCGAACCAGAGAGTCCCCGCGGTTCGCTCCCAGCGGGACCGTTTTACCGTCCTTCCCCGGCAGTGGGATGACGGCGGAGTGGTCACTCTCCCAGGAGCCAGCGACTGGCCCTGCCCGGCAGCCATTCGAGGAGCAGAGGGCGCCCCAGCCCCGCATCACAACCGCCGTCGGGCTACTGTAGCGCCGAGCAGGGCGCGCCCGGCTCCATCGTAGAGGGGCTCTACCTGGCAGCAGGTTTTAAAAGAGGGAGGTGAGGAGGTGTTGTGGCGAGCCCAGGGATGCTTTTAAACGGGGTGGGGAGAAGTGGAGGGATACCAGACCTGAAGCCACAGCGACGTTCAGCCGCAGGAGCGACGGGGAGAGTTCCGTTCTCCTGAAAACCGGGTTGCTTTCCTCTATTGTTTTTTTGCCTTTTGTGTTTAACGGGCAGACCCTCTCCTTAAGCGTGCCGAAAGCACAAATGCCAGGGATTATTCCGTCTCTTCCGCCTGTGCCGCCCCTCTCCGGCGGGGAAGCAGGTTCCCGCGCTCCCCAGACGG
Source organism: Psilopogon haemacephalus (assembly GCA_013396835.1). Classification (NCBI taxonomy): domain Eukaryota; kingdom Metazoa; phylum Chordata; class Aves; order Piciformes; family Megalaimidae; genus Psilopogon; species Psilopogon haemacephalus. Next base: position 85,154 of record VWZI01011686.1, on the reverse strand, counting down.
GATGCACATTTGGGCTGGTGGCCTGGCAGCCGCCCGTCACCTCCGGGGCCGGAGCCGCCGCCGCCCCACGGGGCACTGCCGCGTCGCGGGTACGGAGGGTGGAGGAGCGCCCAACACCTCGGTGTGCGTCCCTGCTTCCGCTCTCTTTGGGGCAGAGACCTTGCTTCTGCCTTCCCGGTCCCCCGTTCCATCCTCGCCAAGGTCCTCCGGTCCTCCCTGAGATTTTTTTTTGTCATGGGGCTGGGGAGATAAAGCTGCAAGGGACGTTCGCAGACCTCCGAGAGAGTCGAGTCGCCGCCTGAAAGGGTCGTATTTAAACCTCGGGTCCGTGCGCCCCCTAAGCGTGAGCGGCGCATCTCCCGCCCGGAAAATAATTAAATAAGTGCGTGTGGCTTTTGAACTGCCCACAGACTGTCACAGAGAAGGGGGGAGGGAGGGAAAGAGGGAGGGGGAGAGAGTGAGAAATGCAGAGGCAGCAGCCGCGGTAGCGGCGGCATTGCTCCAGCAGGCACTAGTCACTCCAGTCCCGGCGAGCGAGCAGGGGAGAGCCACAGCACTCAGAGGAAGCCGAGCGGGCTCCGGTCTACCTGGGACTCTCTTTGTGACACCCCAGCACACAAACACACAGGGGCAGAGAGGAGAAACAGACAAAGGTAAGGAGCGGTGTATTTCATGCCATTTACGTCGCAGACCCCTATAGCTGTGCAGTATTTTTTAAATCCCCCCCACCCCCTCCTCCCTCGTGGTGCCTCGGATGCGGGAAAGATGTGCGTCTGAATGGGAAGGAGTGGGGAGAGCGGAGCCGGAGCCATCCGGGCGGGCACATTTTAGCCGTGTCGCTCTGAGAAGCTGGATTCCTCGAGAGGGGAGACCGCCTAACGCGGATTCGAGGCACAGAACGGACGGAGCCTGTTCTGTAAGCGCCCGAAAAGCCTTTACTGAGGGAGGGTAGCGATGGGTGTGGTGGGAATAAGAGTGGTTTATGGCCAATTTCTTTCCGGTACCTTTAGCCTGTTTCCAACAGGAGGCTGCTGATGAAAAAAAAAACCTCCCAAACCGACAAACCAAACAATAAAACCAAACAAAAAAACAATTCCCCAGACCTCTCCATGCAAGCACAGCGCTCGGAGAAGGAAACACAGCACGCTAGAAGATGGCAGGGCTGGGGTTGGGGTGGGGGGGGGAAGCATTGGTGCAGGGAGGCGCCGGGNGCGGGGCCGGCGGGAGGAGCGCAGCCTGCGGGGGCGGCCGGGAGCGGGGCGGGGCGGCAGGGGAGCGGCACCGGCCGCGCGTGGTCTTCCTCCAGTCTCGGCTTCAGTAGGGCGTTGCGGGGATGGTTCCCGAGCCTGCCCGGCCAAGGGGCTGACAACCACCCGTCACTGCTGCTGCCTCCCCGTCCTGCTGCTTGGCTCACAGCGCCCGGCTCTCCGGTGCGCCGTTTTCATGGATGTTCCTGGAGTGCCGCGCCCCTTCTTCCCACAGATTTATTTCTTCTCCCCCTCACCCCGCTTTCCATTTTCCCTCCCACCAAAGCGAGCTACACCTCGCCACAGCCTTCTCCCGACCCCTCCTTTTTCTCAAAGGTGGCTCTCAAAGGGAGCTGGCTCAGCTGGTCGGGGCTGCTCGTGGAGAGGGGGAGAAAGGATGCACATGAGACCCCCCACATCCGCAGCGCGCGGGTGCCCGGTGGGCCGGCTGGTCCAAACGGGGTGCGCGGAGGCACCGCCGAAGCGCCGCTGCCCCTGTCCGCGCCTTTGTCTCTCCCCGGCGCATGCGCGGAGGCGGGGCTGGGCCGCCCGGCGGAACAAAGGCGCTGCGGTGAGACCACCGGGCCGCACCCCCGCCCCGTTCCCAGCCGTCGGGATGGCGATCGGTGCATCTCAGCGGCGGGCTGACGGCATTCATTGCCAGCACTGTGCCTGGCTTAGGTTTGCCAGCTGGGTACTGTGTGCGACGGCGGAGCAAAACCGCGCGTCGTCCCCGCCCCTGCATCCCCTCACCTCGCAAGGATAGAATGTGGCATTTTTTTCAGGGGAAAAAGAAGGCGGTGCTGCTTCCCCCCACCCTCGGCCTGCAGCGGAAGANCAGTGGGAGTATGGCAGGTCCTTTCGTTTGTCCTTTTTGTCAGAGAGGGGACGTGCCTTAGGACAGCCATGCGGGGCTCCGTCCGAAGGGTGCCTTTATATTGGGGCGGTCCCGCAAGGATCCATCTGCTGCCGAGGAGAAGTAGCCTTTCGAGAGAAAAATTGCTTGTGTGTGCGTGAGCGCGACATCTTGAAACGGCTTTTGTTCCAATTGTTGCATCTCGATGCTGGCATCGATGCTCCTTCCTTCCCCGCCCCTTTTCTTTCCCGGCAGATGCTCACGTCTAAAATTAAGGTAGATCTTTTCTTTGTAGGGTGAATGTGCATAAGCCCGTTGGAAATGGATAGCTTGGTAAGCTAGTGGTTAGTTTATGAACAAAGACAACTGGTGTTATTCGTCAAGCTGCAGTTCAAGATTGCAAAAGAATATTGCAAATGGGCTCCGAAAGAGTCGACACAATGGAGTTTGCGGATTCCCCTCTAGGGCGATAAACGCTCACTGGAAAATGCACATCCTATGCCCCCTCGCATGGCTGTTACTTAGTATTTAAAGCTGTTTCAGTTCAGGCCCCTTTAAACCCCTACAATCGGACTCGGTGTCCGCTCCCTGCTTGCCTCGTGGTTGCCGGGCACCACCTAGACCAGCAGTCAGGCTTCAGACACTGAGGTTTTGTTCCCGCTGTAGCTGTTGCCCATTCAGAATGGGAGCCAGGGGTGGGAGTTCTTTACCGGAGGAAGATGCGGCATCTGCTGCTCCTGCTGTCTCCATCGCAGATACCATGACCCACGCAGTTCTTTTGTTTCTGAGAATGTTGTGCAGCCTCCCCGAGATTTATGGGGCAGGAGGGATAATATAAAAAAAGACATAACCCTTTTTTTTGCACTTGCTGCCTCTACTTATTGTCACACAGAACTTCATATGGGGGTAAAGCTTTGCTTTGTGATCTACCTACCTTCTGGACTGTATGCAGCAAGCACTTTTTGTCTGGCTGTTTTGTTTTCAGTGGAGGGTTCCAGCTTTGGTCTGTGGATGCAATAAACCTCAAGCACTGGGAAACTCATGGTGGCTCTTTACTATTCTTGTATGCTCCACGTATGCAATAGCTGTGCAATTCAGGGAAATTGTAGTGCCAAAAAGGAATGTAGCTGCTAAAAAGCAATAATGAAGCTTTTTTTTTCCTGTTGACTTGAATCTCTGAGCATATTGTATCCAGTTAAAATAAAATAAACATTAAAAGGTAAAACTGGTTGCATTACTGGTCCAGTTACTGCATGAAGTAATGATCAGGTGCCCTTATTCTCCCCCTCTCTGTGATTTTTTGCATTTGAAATGTAACTCCCACTGTAGCAACTGGCTGATAAAAGACTAATTTACTTCAGAAAATGGCATACTTTTGGTGCCACTTCCTTTCCATAAGGTTACAGAGTGTGTGTACTCCCTCATTTTAGAACCATCACTAGAGATGCCTCTATTCCTTAAGTATTTTTGTGCTTTGACCTTTCAACATCAAGTTTCTGGAATAAATTGTGTTCTCCAAGTGATGCTGCTTGTGTTGTTCGTGCTGTGTTCCACTGGTAGCTTTGCCCCATGCAGTGAACCATGAGGGCCTTCAGTAGAGCCTCCTGTCTACAGGGCAGCTTCCATCTGAACAATGCTTGTGTGGGCAGTCACCCATACCCCCCAGTGGGACATGCTGAGAAACAGAAGCTGGTTGCAGGGCAGAAAAAGGCCTTCCCATGAGATCTTGGGAGTCTTCAGTGCTGTTGCATTTCAGGCATTCAGCTACCACCGAGCTACTAATGATTTAGGTGCATGCCATTGAAAGCTGATTTTGCATTAATTCTGAAAACAAGAAATCCAGATTTTAAGTATTTTCCCCCTCCATTTACCAGAATGGAGTGCTGCATTTGTACCTACACATTTGTGTGCTAATCCCAGGTCTTGGTTATAGAATAGCTTGAGTTGGAAGGGACTTCAAAGATAATACAATTCCAACCTGCTGTTATGCCACTAAATAAGGTTGCTCAAAGGCTTAACCTTAAACACTTCTAGGGATGAGGACCCCACAGTTTCTCTGGGCAGTGTCTCATCACCCTTATAGTAAAGAACTTATTGATGTCCAATCTAGATCTACCCTGCATTGCCCCATGTCCTACCACCACATGCCCTTATAAAAAAATCCCTCTCCCGTTTTCCTATAGGCCTTCTTCAGGTACTGGAAGGCTGCTGTAAGGCTCCCCAAAGCCTCCTCTTCTCCAGACTGGATAGACCCAGCTCCCTCAGCCTAGCCCTTGGTAAGAAATTTGCTCCAGCCCTCTAATCATCTTTGTGGCCCTCCTCTGGACAATGCAACAGATTTAGGACTGTAGGTGTAAATGTAGTGTTTATTGGGTGCTCTGTAAATTCAATAATTTAAAGTGAGAAAACCAGACGCTATTCAAATACAATGAAGAGTTATCAACCAGCATCCAAGGCCACATTTTCTTGCAAGGGTGGTCACAACAGGCCATTTTGAAGTACTGTACAGATGCAGTAATACAGCTTCACAACTACAGAAAAGACTTCAGCAGCTTAGTTTACTTCTTTGTCCACCAGGAATGACAAGAATGAGGTAACAGCTATAGAAATCGAAGAAATTCCTGAAAGCATTAAAGTTTTGAAAATAGAAACCATATGCAACATAACAGAGGTTTCATGCTTTAGCAGGAAATTCTTTCAAGATTGAGAAGAAAAAAAAAAAAAAAGCAGGGAAAAGAAGGAAGATACCTCCTGAACAATGGGAAGGATTTTAAAGTCAGCTCTACAGCATCTTGTATCTTCTGTCTGTTTTCCTTTAAAGCACAATCCCAGCTAAGCTGCTTACTACAAGATGGAGAAATGCAGTTAGTGTGAAAATGTAGCTATTGGTTATTTGATACGAAAATTTGTAAGTTTAAAATAGGAACTGATTGGTAGCAACCTGATTCCTCAAACTGCTTGTCAGAATCTAAAAATAAAATCCTTTGTCTTTCTCCAGCACACCAGTAAATGTAAAGAGATACTGATTTGTAACACATGTGGAATGGTCCGGCTTTGCCTGGGAGCAAGATGTGTAGTATTTCCCTCTTAAGTATGGTTAATGGAATTTAACTCTGAGGAAAGGGTTTTATTAATAAAAAAACCTTCTGTCTTAAGCTATAAATCAGAGGCTGAGCTCTTTTGATGTGTTTGGTATTGTGCTCTGCAAAATGGAAATTAAGTGGCCTGTGCAGTTGATCTGATGTGGGGCATAGGCTGTGAAGTACTTCACCAGTGCTGTAGTGCTGCCACATGCTTTTACTTTTGATTTTACTTGTGGTAAGTTGTGCCACATATGATTATAGTCTGATGATCCAAGGATTTTNTTTTTTAACCTTGTAGGAATTTCAGTGTCTTTCCAAAAGATTTGATTTTATGTATACTGCTCTAGCAGTCATTCAGAGCAGCACTGTGTGCTCAATGTAAGGAATAGGGCTGACAGCAGGAGCTGTCCTTATGAAGGGTACAACACTGAACATGTAGTATGATTGGTCCTTAACTAACCTACCTTTTGCTACTTACAAAGGTATGTTGATGGGTGCTTGGTGATGGTGTCATGATGGTGGTTATAGTACTGATGCCTCATGAAGAGGCTATGAGTGCTATGTTGAAGCATGACATTTTATTCCAGGCAAAAGCCTACTAATGATAATGACAAAGCTTCCCACAGGATCCATTTTCATGGCAAGAATCTATGCCATCATGATTTTACATGGCAGATTGAAGTACCTTCTGTACAAGTAGTAAAATGAGGGAGTTTCTGGCCATCTATTCCAGCAGTCCTTAAATAGAAGATGGGGTGTAGAGCATAACCCTGCTAAATCACAGAGCCTGGGTTTAGTTCGTGAATATATTTTCTGTTATTATTGTTTTCCTTATGTGATTGGTTAGTGAAGGAAGGGATCATATTAAAAAATAAGGTTTTAGGATGAAGCAGAAGATGATCATATATCAAAATGCTGTAGGTGTGCATCTGCTAAATAAATTCAAGATGATTGCTGAACTATAAAGACAAAATGAAGCAAAGTTAGACAAAAGAATGAATCAACAATAATATAGAATCATAGAATTATAGAATGGTTTAAGGTTGGAAGAGACCTCAAAGGTCATCCACTTCCAACCCCACTGTGCCATAGGCAGGGACACCTCCCACTAGATCAGGACAGTCAAGACCTCATCCAGCCTGGCCTTGAACACCTCCTGCCAGGGAGCATCCACAACCTCCCTGGGCAACCTGTTCCAGTGTCTCACCACCCTCACTGTGAAGAACTTTCTCCTAACATCCCCTTTAAATCTC
>VWZI01011686.1:52883-78534 GCA_013396835.1 Psilopogon haemacephalus | reverse complement strand
TACTCCAGGTGGGGTGTGAGGAGAGCAGAGCCAAGGGGCAGAATCCCCTCCCTTGCCCTGCTGCCCACAGCTGCTCTTGCTGCAGCCCAGCACACAGTTGCTATCTGGGCTGTGTGTGCACACTGCAGCCTCATGTTGAGCTTCTCATCCACCCAGACCCCCAGGTCCTGTTCCTCAGGGCTGCTCTCAGCCACTCACCATCCAGCCTGGAGTTGTGCTTGGGATTGCACCAACCCAGGTGCAGGACCTTACACTTGGCCTTGTTAAATTTCATGAGGTTAGCCTGGGCACAGCTCTGCAGCCTGTCCAGGTCCCTCTGCATGGATCCCTGCCCCCTAGCAAGTCAACTGTGCCACACAGCTTGGTGTCATCTGCAAACTTGCTGAGAGTGCACTGATTCCTCTGTCCATGTCACTGACAAAGATGTTAAACAGCAGTGGTCCCAGCACTGACTGGTACACAGCTCTCTCATCTAACTGCCTTAGAAAAGCACATAAGACAAGTGCAAGTCAGGATGCAGAAACCAGTGAAAACCCAATGGGAAACACAGAATCAACACAGGAGAGCAAGATTATGAGAAACTCTGTGGGAGAATTGTGTGTCCAAGACAAACTGGAGTCTGACGATTGCTACATCGTCTTCCTGTCATCATCCTTCCTCAAAGCAGTGAAGTGCCTCACTCAGCGAGAAAGACAATAAAAAGCCAGGCTAGAAGTGGTGTAAAACCAGGAGTCTGGAAAATGACAGCAGGAAACTTGTTGCCCCTAGAAGCAACGCTCTGATGATTTCAGCATTCCACATTCATGCACTGGTTGCTGTTGCTTTTATTCTGACCAGCACGGCAGACTGCATGACTGCCTTCTTCTACCAGTTGTGTTGAGCTGGTGGAAGGATGCAAATTTAGTCACCTCTGACTTAGTGAAAAGGACTTTTCTGGGTTTCTTAACATCACTACAAAAGCTGAGGCACGTGAGGAAGATGTGCTAGCTGCTCTAATTAACAGGTTTCTGAACCAGAAGGGCTTGGAGGCTGGGACTTAATTTGCCTTCAGCAGCCTGGTGTGCAAACTCTGCACCAGTGAGTGTACAGTCTTGTAGTGGTTTAGCAGGTACCTGCCCCCCCACCTTTTCATAAACCCTGGCTAGGACTCAGAAACACTGGAAGTTGATGAATTAAGCTTTATATTTACAGCAATGCACAATATACAAGCAGATATTTACAAGGTATAACAGGTATTTACAGATATATACAGTGAAAAGGTAATACAGAAACACCACAGCCCTCTCAGAGATCAAAGTCCCCAAGAGGGGTAACCAACCACCCCTACCACCTCTACCCCCTTCCCCAATCTTATCTCACCACCTCTTGATGCTGCAGATAAGTGGAGTTAGATCAGCCAGGGGGGTTAGTAGCAGGAAAGTAGTTAGTAGAATTACTGAGAATTAGCTACCAAGGCAAAGAGACAAAGGAGACCATGCAAAGAGAATCAGCAAACCATCTGATATCTCGTGTTTTGGGTACAACACTTAAAAACAATTGTTTTTTTCTTTCTCAGTAAAGCTCTGGTACAGTGCCATCCTGTGTTTTCCTCTCTCAGCCAATAGCCTAATTTCTCACTCAAATCCTCCAATTAGCTCAAACCAGCCCAAGTCTGTTCTGGGAATAGCTGGTCTCATTGAAGAGTGGGTGAAAGCTGCCTGTTGACTTCTTGCTTTCCTTTTCAGATCTACAGACCTTGTGAAGTAAGTGAGACAGTTGGTTCTCCAGAGTGTAAAAATGAAAATTTGATCAAATTCTTCAGGCTTTTAGATTCTGTATTTTACAACAGCATACTGTTGCTTTGTAATTTTGTTTCACTAGGAGTGTATGAGGCCTCTGTAGCATACCTGGGGGCTTGGGGTAGCTCCATAGCTTGTAATTCAAGTGCCTGAATTAGCAGACTAAAGCAAGTGTGGAAATGTGGAAACTGCTTCCCTGTTTACAATCCATGCACACTCTGCATAACTTCAACATTGACAGTGAAGAGCACCCTGATGCCTCTAGAAAACTGTGGAGATTGTGAGAGTTCAAGGAGAGTTACAAGTTGTCCATTCAGGCAGTTTTTTTCTGATGGATCTAGCATGATTCAGGAGGAAAGACTTTCATAAGAAGGGTTTAGCCATTCTCTTATTCCTGTACACTGGTCCCATTTTCTCATGCCTATCCAAAGAGCTCATCACCTTGTAGAAAATCATCCCACAGTGCAGAGGTACAACAAGCAGAAGCCCTTTTAAGCCACTTGAGGCCATCTGGCATTCCGCCAGCATGGTACATTTTAATGATTTCCTCAGTGCTAGTTTCCCCAGGTGATATTTAGAGGGACATTCAGCTTTCCACACAGTAGCCCATTCTTTACATTCAGTTGCCTTCAACCAGTGACATTGCCTTAGTGAAGGATACCCTTGGAATCAAGCTGAGCAAGAGCTGCCACGTACACTGAAGTGGTAGCTCACCTGACTGTACAGAGTTTATCTTCATTAACACGATGGAATATTTTTTCATATTAGCAGTACACCTCATAACTTCCAATCATTTTAAAGCCCTTCATGGCAACAGGGAGGCATCTTTCTCTCAAGAAATGGGATTTCTACTGTTCAAGTAGATAAACACAAGTTTAGATTGTATGTAGAAGATATTTGCTCTTTGCCATGTAGCAGATAGAAGATGGTCAATAACCTGAGTTAAAATAATTTGAAATGACTCTTCCTGTGCATATAATATTGCATAAAAGCAATGTGGCACTCAACGTGGTGTCTCAGCTCTTACTAAACAGTACACTGCATTGGCAGTCCATTCCAGCACAGTTCTTGTAAGTGGCCTTCAGTGTTGAGGAAGTCTCTGTCACCAAGGGATCAAACTCTATATGCTGCTGATCACCTACCAGTGTTTCTGTAAACATCTCTTGAAACAATGCTGTCACCAAGGCACTGTAGAGAAAAGCAAACATGTCAGTCAACATGTGACAAATGCAGTGGATCCTCCTTGCTTGAAACAGGATCAATATCATGCCTTTAAATCCTTGCTGTCTCTGCCCTGGCTTGGAGTTAGTACATGGAAGATGGTGCCGAGGGAAACAAACTGGCTTTGCACATTCCCACAGCTGTTAGCTCTGTAAGGGAAGAGACTGAACATCCTTGTAGTGGTTTGGCAGTTACCTGCCCCCCCCCCCCCCCAACCTTTTGATATAAACCCAGGCTAGGACTCAGAAACACTGGAAGTTGATGAATGAAGCTTTATATTTACAGCTTTGCACAATATACAAGCAGATATTTACAAGGTATAACAGATATTTACAGATATATACAGTGAAAAGGTAATACAGAAACACCACAACCCTGCCAGAGACCAAAATCCCCAAGAGGGGTAACCAACCACCCCTACCACCTTTCCCCTCTTCCCCAATCTTATCTCACCACCTGTTGATGCTGCAGATAAGCTGAGGTAGATGGGCCAGGGGGGTTAGTAGTAGGAAAGAAGTTAGTAGAATTATTAAAAATCAGCTACAGAAGACAGAGACAAAGGAACCATGCAAGGAGCAGCCACAGCCAGAGAGGCCTGAAACCATCTGTGCTATCTATATTTGGGTTACACTTTTTAAAACAATTTTTTTTCCTTTCTCAGTAAAGCTCTGGGTGCAGTGCCATACTGTGTTTTCCTCTCTCAGCCAATAGTCTAATTTCTCACTCAAATTCCCCAATTAGTTCAAACCAGCACAATCCTACAACACAGAAGTGCTAGTAGTGAGCAAAGAAAGTTCTGCACTGAGAGATATATTGTTTGGAGAAAAAAAAAAAAACAAAAAACTGTCCAGGAGTTTGCTGTGAGACAATTTACAGGCTGAGAAAAGAAGTATTTCTTTCAGCAGTTTGGTTTTTTTTTTTTTTCCTCTTTTTTTCAAAACCAAAGTTCTTTGGCACATTAGCTCCTGGTTAAAGAAGTCATTCAATATGCTTCTTGAAGTTGGGATATACCTTCTCTTCTTTGCACGTATTTGTAAATGTGTCACAGTAAGAAAAAACAAACTACTGAATCATAGAATGGTAGGGTTTGGAAGGGACCTGTGAAACTCATCTAGTCCAGTGTCTAAAAGCTTGTATTTACAAATTTTTCAGCTAACTCTCGCTGTATCCTTCCTTGCCATGTCTTTTTTCAGCTAACTCTCGCTGTATCCTTCCTTGCCATGGCTTTTTTCAGCTAACTCTCGCTGTATCCTTCCTTGCCATGTCTTTTTTCAGCTAACCCTCGCTGTATCCTTCCTTGCCATGTCCCTGGAGATCATTTATCTTTACTTCAGTTATCACAGCTGGTTGTGTTGCCGATCTGCTTAGTTATCCTCTCTAGAACTCCTTATTTTCAGCTGTGAAGTAACTCAACCTATTTTAGGGAAACCTTGCTAGTCACATATTAACATGCAATATGTGCATCGTCAGGTATTCAGAATACAGTAAAATCTGTGTCATAAGCTTAAGTGTACATACACAGGTGTTCATAAGCTTTTGTGTTCCTGTGTAATGCAAAGCAGGGATATATAGGAACAGAACTACTTAATCCAAACAGAACTGCTTTAGTTCCAGACTCTGAAACTGATGTTACTAGACCCCAACTGTTTGCATGGGTATAGCCCCCAAATCCAGATGTTCACTGGAGTGAGATTGCATCAGCGTAAGAACTTGATTTAAACACAGTTTTTTTAACGCAAATCCTGTAACAATATGGAAATCTTGGACCTCTGCCAGCCAACAGCATTCAACACTTTTTTCTTATCACTTGGGGAAGTAGTAACGTGATTTCTCACATCTTTCTCTGACTGAAAGGGAACAGATTTTTTTCCTTTTTACATCATGCATACATCATTCTAAGCAGAACCGGCACTCAACTAAATGAAAACCAACCAAACCCAAACCTGTTTGTGATAGCTTGTGCTGTCAGTCTTGTTTTCAGGAAGAAATTAATTTGTTTGATTCCTGTCAGGCATTAAACAAATTGCTGCAGGCTCATAATTTAACGGCATTTGTGGCTTGCAAAACCCTCCAAAACACACTTTTAGGGGAAACATTTTGCTATTGTAATAGACAAAGCTTGTCTGTTGTGCTGTGGCTTTTTCTGGACCCCATATTGCATAAATGCCCCTTGCTGTCACAGTCATACTGCCCTCAGTTGCTTTCATAGAGAAACCTTTCTTTGGATCCTCTTCTAATTGCTTGAAATTTTCATTGTGTCCAAACAGAACACAGCATCTATAAATGAGCAGAGGCAACATAATGCATTGCTGTGCAAATTCATTGTGAATGCTGTCAAGACTCTGTCCAGGCCAAATGAGTTCATGATGGCAAACATATATGCCTTTTTTTCCTGAAGAACAAGTTTGTGGGCATGGATAGAGTGAGGACACAAATAACCTTTGACTACTGTGGAGGGTTCCCAAAGTCAGAGGCCAGAGAGTTGAAGTGTATCGATGTAGGTAATCTGTACATTGGGTTCCCAAAGAGTCATAGAATCATAGAATGGTTTAGGTTGGAAGAGACCTCAAAGATCATCCAGTTCCAACCCCTTTGTGCCATAGGCAGGGACACCTCCCACTACATCAGGATGCTCAAGACCTCATCCAGCCTGGCCTTGAACACCTCCTGCCAGGGAGCAGCCACAACCTCCCTGGGCAACCTGTGCCAGTGTCTCACCACCCTCACTGTGAAGAACTTCCTCCTAACATCCCCTTTAAATCTCCCCTCTGCCAGTTTGAACCTATTCCCCCTCATCCTGTCATTACAAGACCTTGTGAACAGTCCCTCCTCAGCCCTCCTGTAGGCCCCCTTCAGATACTGGAAGGTTGCTCTAAGGTCTCCTGGAAGCCTTCTCTTCTCCAGGCTGAAAAGCCCCAACTCCCTCAGCCTGTCCTCATAGCAGAGCTGCTGCAGCCCTCTGATCATCTTCGTGGCCTCCTCTGGACTCTCTCCAGCAGTTCCATGTCCTTCTTGTGCTGGGGGCTCCAGAACTGCACACTGTACTCCAGGTGGGGTCTGACAAGAGCAGAGTAAAGGGGCAGAATCCCCTCCCTTGCCCTGCTGCCCACAGCTTCTCTTAAAAGAGAAGATAAAAAGCCTCAAATTATTTTCATTAGAATTACAGCTGTCATTCCAGCTAGCTCCTTAAAGAGAAAATTTATGGTGAGAATTCAAAGTCATAGGTAAAAGGTTTATTCACAGCCTGATACCTGCCTGTGAGCTGTTGGAAGCTTCAAATGCTAATACTATTTTCATGCATGCAGTGGTTTTCTGTGTTGCAGCAAATTTGCACAGTCCTCTCTGGTCCTGAACTTCCTTTCCAGCACCTTTATGGTCTTACTGTGGATATGCTACATGCTCCTTGTAGGATTTCTCAGTTTTGTTCCTGAGCTGCAGGTTGCTGGCTTGAATCTCCTGCCTTTCACACTGTGCTGTGTTCAGAAATCTCTCCTCTGAGCAGTCTCAGGGACTTCAGGGTAGGACCTTCTCTGGCTGCTCAGTCTTCTCAAAAGAAACAAAAAGATGATACTGTTCACAGAATCCTCCTTTTGCTGTCTTGCAAACGCAGTGACTTGGGTGGGAATGCATCCATGGGGCATACACAGTCTGAAGTGTCACTCGTGGGCTGCTGTGCTAACAATGCTCATTGACACTGGAAGGGAAGCCAGGGAGCTAACCTAATGATTCCAAATGCTCTGTTTTATCTTAATTAATCTAGCCATAGGATTCTGGTTCCCTGATCTAATTAGCTAGGGAGATAGTTATATTTAACTTCACGTATCTAGGCGCATTTAGTTATTTGTGGTTGAATCTGCTCACAGTTCCTAAGAGACTGCGTTTCGAAGTTCTGGAGTCACCGCCAGGAATACCTCCCTTCATCTCAAATAAAAAATACAGAGTTTATCTTCATTAACACGATGGAATATTTTTTTTTTTTAATAGTAGCAGTACACCTCATAACTTCCAATCATGTTAAAGCCCTTCATGGAATCAGGGAGGCCTCTTTCTCTCAAGAAATGGGATTTCCACTGTTCAAGTAGATAAACACCACTTTAGATTGTATGCAGAAGATATTTGCCCTTTGCCGTGTAGCAGATAGAAGATGGTCAGTAACCTGAGTTAAAATAATGTGAAATTAATAAATCACAGTAAAAGTCCTCTGTCCACGAAGGCATTTCTAGTAAAGACTGGACATGGTAGCCGTAAAGAATATGTGAGCAGAATTATGGTAACCAGAAAGGTACAAAAAGAGTAAGAGCTCCACTTCCTAGTTGTGCTAAGTGTTTGCTACAGAAATTGAATAAATTGCTTTTTAACTGTCCTACAAAGGACATCTAAGACTTTGCTTTCATGTACTATGCACTGAACATTTAAAGATGTGTCTTCAGTGGGCCATATGCCATGTAAAAGTGAGATACTGTTCAGTGTAAACAGGAAGAGTGATCAAATGAGAGCTATGAAAGGGAAAAAGGAACACACTGGTTTTGTGCAGCTTAAAGAACAGGATGGTTATTTAAAGAGACAAAAGGCAATAACCAGGGAGAGAGGAATTAAATGTAACTCATTCTGTCTTGGGGCAAGAGGAGGGAATATCTAGACCTCTTTTGAGGTCCCTTTGAGCCCCTGTGATTTGTGGAATCAGATAGATGGGTGGCCTTTGGTATGAACTGCTTCTTGGATGTACAGGAATTAGTTTGGTTTGAACAGAATCATTTCAAGCATGCTAATTTCATAGCAGTATGTCTGAGCTCTGTTTTGAGATCAGAAGGTAAATCCTCTGCTAATATGCTTTTATGGATGTGCTCGACACGTGCGGAGTTGAATCTCCTGCTGATACTCAATACTCTGCTGCCTCATGCCAGCTTCAAAATGAAAGTGCTGGCTGGAGCAAAGTATTATGGGGCTTGAAGTTCAGATTGTAACATGGAAGGCTCCCTGTTCTGGTTGCTGTTTTCAGTTTTCCAAGCTTTTGTGCTGTGTGGGCTGTGGATTGGGGGTGGGGTAGGTTGCTGCCTTATGCTGCTGCTCCTGCATTTTGCTGTATTTTTATCTGCAAATAGGCTAAGGTAATTGTGCATTTTATTATCTCATTTTTATTAGTAAAGCTCATAACCTGGAGTTTTTGGTTGGGTTTTTTTTTGGTGTGTGTTATTTTCCTTCACTTGTTTCTTGGGGGAGAGCAGGCTATGTTAACCCACTGCAATAGTGTATCTGTGCTGGTTTGAGCTAATTGGAGAATTTGTGTGAGAAATTAGGCTATTGGCTGAGAGAGGTAAACCAGGATGTCACTTCACCAGAGTTTTACTGAGAAAGAAAAAAAATTGTTTTTAAGGGTTGTACCCAAAACATTAGATATGAGAGGGTTTCTGACCGCTCTGGCTGCGGCTGCTTCTCTTTGCATGGTCTCCTTTGTCTCTTTGCCTTGGTAGCTAATTCTCAGTAATTCTACTAACTACTTTCCTGCTACTAACCCCCCTGGCCCATCTACCTCCGCCTATCTTCAGCATCAGCAGGTGGTGAGATAAGATTGGGGAAGGGGGGAAAGGTGTTAGGGGTGGTTGGTTACCCCTCTTGGGGATTTTGGTCTCTGGGAGGGCTGTGGTGTTTCTGTATTACCTTTTCACTGTCTATATCTGTAAATATCTGTTATACCTTGTAAATATCTGCTTGTATATTGTGCATTGCTGTAAATATAAAGCTTCATTTATCAACTTCCAGTGTTTCTGAGTCCTAGCCGGGGTTTATTTCAAAAGGTCTGGGGGGGCAGGGAACTGCTTAAACCACCACAGTATCCTAGAAAGAAATAAACAAAGATATCTTCTATAGGGCTGGCAAGAAGAGTTGTATTTTATTGATGCTAAAGAGCAGAGATTGTCAAACAGAGACTTCTCACCGGTCTTTTGACAGAATTCCTGGCATGTGCTGTACCTTTATAGCCATGCTTTGCATTGGGACTGCTGTACAAGAAGGAGTGTAAAGCTTACAAAAATAATTGAGGTTTTTCAGTTCTTAAAGACAGGGCTGTGTAGTCACGTGGGTAGGTATGAAAATTTTACTCTCTAAGCCCAGAATGAAATTTTGTGGCTGCATCTGAGGGCAGCTGTTCAGTAGTGATTGGTATGACAATAGGATGTCTTCTGTTACTGAGCCTATCGGCTGCAGAGGTGTTTGCTGGGTTGCTCTACAGATGCCTGGAGAATCTCACTGTGAAACAAAGGCTGCACACCCCGTTTTCAACACATGGGTGCACAAACTTTATGGCATAATAATAGCTTTGAAGGTTAAGCCTGATGTAAATTAGGGTCGTTTCTAAAGAAATCCTTGCTGTGTTATGGATAAACTTCATGTTTAGCTGGACCAGTATCCTTGTGCAGTCTGTCTTTTCGTCTGTGGGTGGACAGCTGCTGTTGAAGTTCCTGGTGCAATACCAGCAGCTGTCTGTGCTGCAGCTACTTTGAGCTACATGTTTGAAATCAGTCAACCTTTTTGCACCTGAGGGCAACCTGAGGTTTATTTAGGTTTCCATATAGGCTTGCTGGAAATAGTGGAGTGCTCTTAGGAAGCACATGCAGCATCCGTGCCTTTGTTTCTGTTTAATGAATCAGATTGTTTTCTAGCTGCCCATATCTTACTGTTAATAGAGACGAGGAGATGCTCACCTTTGTTTAGTTGCTAATTATGAGATTATTCATCAATATATGGATTTCAAGCCATGCACAACAGTATACTGGTGTTCTCTGAGGCAAACCTCTGGAGGAGGGAGGTGTGTTTGGGAGTAGAACTAGAGTTGTGGGCTTAATTCTGGCTTTATTTATGTTGTTGAGCAGTGAGCATTTTCTTTGAATCTACCTGAGTTATACTAATAGAGGCAGAATTGTGAGCTGCTGGAATTCCATCGTAGTTTGAGTGTTTGGGTGGACAGAACTGATTTGGTCTGATGCTGTTGTGTGATACAATGATGCTTGTGTTTGCAATGGTAATACATAAGCATTTGAAAAAAAAAACAAACCCAACATTAAATCCCAGTGATCTGACATCTGTTTGCTTTTCACCCTGCCTTTCTCCTGGGTTCCTTTAAGAAAGTAATGTTAGGTTAATTTGGATAGTATCAATGTTGAAAGTGATCTTCCTACTGACTGAAGAGGAAGAAGGATTATCATTATTCTCTGTGGAAGGTAAGTGTGTGCAGCAGTGCAGTTTTCATGTTGAGTAAGTAGGTCAGGAAAAAAAGCATGCCTAAAGTTAGGATTATTTTGGTCAGCGACAAAATTCCTGGTATTAGATCTTAGTAATGTTAATAAGCTCTTATAAAGTGGCATAAAGGGCTGCAGAACAGAGAAATTGTTTTTTTCCAGTATGTGGGCCTGTACATGAGAAACAGCAGACCTTTAATCACGACAGTGAGGGGGGGCAGTGTGTTCTAGTTAGATTGGCTAGGCCAGCTCCCACTACTATGCAATAACACATCAGTGTAGGTAGGGAGTATGCACTAGCACTAACATGGGGCAGTCTGCTTTTACTTCTCTCCAGTAGATCTCTGCATGGGAGCTATTGAATGAGGATGGTGGGTTAGGGTGGTCACTGGTCTTTGACTGCTTGTTCTGAGCTTGACTCAACACCTTACATCAGAAGTGGCTTCATCTGCGTCTTGGTGGCTCACAAATGATCCAGCCCAGGCTGTTTCGTTAGCTGCCTCATGTAGCTCTGCAGGACGAGCAGTAGGTAAGCAAGATGAAGTGCTGAAAAAAGATCCATGCTGGAGCTTTGTCCAAAGATTCTTCCCTTAGAAAATGATGTTTTATCTTCAAATAATATGTGTATGATGATATTTAAACTCCAGAGCTGGGCTGATTTGTCGTAGAGGAATGTCTGACATGAAAACCTGATGTGACTGGCATATTTAGTGTG
Source organism: Psilopogon haemacephalus (assembly GCA_013396835.1). Taxonomy (NCBI): domain Eukaryota; kingdom Metazoa; phylum Chordata; class Aves; order Piciformes; family Megalaimidae; genus Psilopogon; species Psilopogon haemacephalus. The sequence continues at coordinate 67,585 of VWZI01011686.1, read as the reverse complement.
TTTCTATTTAAGAGGAAGGTCAATGGAGATAAACATGAACTTTCAAATAAACCCTGGAGTTAATATTTTGGCTTCAGAGTATGCTTTTGAGAATACTGTTTGCAACAGCAGGGTGGTTAAAAGCACTTCCATTTTCTACCGTCAGGTAACGAACCACTTAATAAAGAGTACAGTTCACAGAGTTTGGAGGTTGTAGACCTTAAACCATCCAATAGCCTACAAGATGATGAACTAATGAGGGTTAATTAAAAGCAGGCGCATATCCCATGCCTAATGCTAAAGCAGCCTGAGGATGTGCAGCAATAAGAAAACTTGTTGCAAAAACTGTGATGTGAATTATTTGAAACATGGAATGTTTTTAACAGATTTTGGAGCTTCCTGTATAGCAGCACATCCTTTGCAGTTTTCACCGAAAGGAAAGTGAAATGCTGATAGGAGGAAAAATCCTGTCGTCACTTTCTAGTCAAGAGTACTTTTGAGTCTGTAATTTTTACCTGCTTTCAGTTTGTTGTTTTTTTTTTTTAATGCCATAAAATGGTTTGGGATTTGGCCATGACAGTTTGCTGGCTGTGAATCTTTCAATGAAATGTTTTCTTCTGGAAATTAGCAGAGTTCTTGCTAGTCACATTCTGTAGGAATAATCCTTCAGGGATTTATTTCTAGCTGAAAAGGAGGTCAGACTTACACCCTTTGAGCTTGCTGGTTGTTTAATGCATAAGACAACCTGTGTAGACAGTCAAGAGTCACATTTTTGCACTTGCTGATTCCATCTGGGGAATTAGATTTGTCTCCTTGGAGAGTCAGTGAGTAACTTCTTCAGCAGACTCTTGTCTGGTTTTGGTTGAGTTGGTCTCAGCCTCTGCTGATGAAGTTGGCTACTCCAAGTTATAACTGCCAATTGGCAAGAGTGTATCTCTGACTGGAGCACTCACCAAGCTGTTGCAGCCTGAGGTTCAGATTTGAAGTGGGCAGAGAGGAGTTGGAACATGATCTCTTATATATAAAATTAGTCTTCTTTAAGCAAAGGGTTTAAACCTGTGGCTAATACTTTGTCTGTCTGACTGTGAAAGGTCATATAAAAATGACATAAATACCAAAATTTTGGGGGACTGGAGAGCTCTTTACCATGTAGCTCTACTATAAAGCCAGTGTATTGGTTTGGATGCTACTCCTGCTGTTTTGCACTATTTTATTTGTAGGAGTTTCCGGGAAGGTGTTCAAGTCCCTGACTGCCAATTAAGTGCCTGGTGCACATCTTAACCACAGATCTCATCCTGATACTTTATGTTAGAGGCAAATGACATTATCATGAAAAAATTAAATTTATGTTAAAATCTATAGTTGTGGAGTGGTTTTTTTTTTTTGTTGTTTTTTTTTTACCTGATTTGAAAACTAATCCAATCTATGATTTTAGATACATCAACCTCAAGGAAGCAGGTAGAACAGATGAACTGAATCAGCGGTTCCTTAGGGTGGGCTGGCTGCATCCTCTCCCCTGTTTGCTTTGTTGTTTTTTTTCTGGCTGGGCTCCTTTTCTCCCACTTCAGTGAGCTGAATCACCTTGCCCTGGGCTCTGCAAAGAGCTGGATGAACTGTAAGGGGAGTGGGCAGTGGGCCCACCACACTTGAAGCAGTAAACCATTGAATTTGGCTTAGCTGTAGCTACACCTTCATTTCAAGATTTCAATAATTTAAAATATTATTCCTCTAAGCATATTTTTTTGTCTATACCCACATGTTTAAGGTTTAATGTTTCATTTTATGACTACAACATGGAAATGCCACATTATGGAATTTTTAAAATATGGTGCAAAATTTTGCAGATTAAGCCCAATTGAGTGATTTTCCAATAAAACGATTCTTTGTTTAGAATTTAGTAAGTGAATTACCTCAGTGCCAAAGAGCTAAAGGTGACCCAAGATCTAAATCTGACCAAAGATCAATCCACATCTGCCCTGAGAATCATAGAATCATAGGTTGGAAGAGACCTTAAAGCTCATCCAGTTCCAACCCCCCTGTGCCATGGGCAGGGACACCTCCCACTAGAGCAGGATGCTCAAGACCTCATCCAGCCTGGCCTTGAACACCTCCAGGGAGGGAGCAGCCACAAGGGCTGAGAAGGGCTTTCCAGAATGGGAGATCAGAATTGAGTCATCTCAGACTGACCTCTGATGATTGTCTACATCTCTTACATCTGTATCTACATTGCAAAAACGAAGATCTGCTGAAACCATAACCTTCCTTTCTACTTCTGGTCTTTTGAAGTTGTTTGTATTTCTGTCAAAGCAAGCAATAATATTTATGATATAATCCTGTTGTTTGGAGCTGAATGGAGACTGAGGTGTAAAGCTCAGGTGTGAGTAAAGTGGCATGGTGAGTAAAGGGATGCCTTGCTGCATCTGACTCTCTGTGCCTTGGGCAGGAGCCAGACCTTTAGGGAATCTTTTGAACCTGGTACTGAAAGAGAGCTGCAGAAGGTGCACTAAGTTCTTACTTTAAAGTTGTCTTTTGATCCAGATACCAAAAGTAGTGAGCAGGTTATTGTAATAAACTATTAAACTGGACTGGAAACTTGGATTCGTACTTCTAAGTGTTTCTGAATGTTTGTTCAAGGCTGGCTGAGGGGTGTGGGGAGGATCTCCATCAGTTTTAATCAAGAGGACTACATTCATAGAATCATAGAATGTTTTAGGTTGGAAGAGACCTCAAAGCTCAGCCAGTTCCAACCCCCCTGTGCCATAGGCAGGGACACCTCGCACTAGATCAGGATGCTCAAGACCTCATCCAACCTGGCCTTGAACACCTCCAGGGAGGGAGCAGCCACAACCTCCCTGGGCAACCTGTGCCAGTGTCTCACCACCCTCACCCCAAAGAACTGCTTCCTAACATCTGGTTTCAATCTCCCTTCTGCCAGCTTAATCCACTCCTCATAGTCCTGTCTTTACCAGACCTTGTGAATAGTCCCTCCCCAGCTCTCCTGTAGGCCCTCTTCAGATTTTGGGAGGCCACTATAAGGTCTTCTCAAAGCCTTCTCTTCTCCAGGCTGAAAAGCCCCAACTCCCTCAGCCTGTCCTCATAGCAGAGCTGCTGCAGCCCTCTGATCATCTTCGTGGCCTCCTCTGGACCCTCTCCAGCAGTTCCATGTCCTTCCTGGGGGGCTCCAGAACTGCACACAGTACTGCAGGTTGGGTCTGACAAGAGCAGAGTAAGTGGGTTCTTACTTTTTTTGTTGGTGTGAGAATCACTCATAGTTTGTTTGAAAAGATAAAGGATATTTTACCTCTCCTGTTTCATCTGTAATTCCTACAAAACAGGTTGAGACTACAGGTTACACTCCTTGATGGCAATCAAAATGTGTCACACATAAAGTTCTACATTGGTGCTGGTTTGAAAAATCCTTTGTGTTGTAAACAGTGACTTGGTGCTTTTCACGAGATGTCTTACCCTGAAGATAGCTGCTCAGCATAATTTATGAATATGTGTAGTTTTCTCTCTTAGAGTATGTAAGAGATGGTGATAAAGTCAGCTTAGCTTGGTACAGTATTTTGTACTTACCTCTACTGTGTCAGCCATTTAGCTGCAGGAAAATGATGCTACTTGCTTGTGGGAAAAGTTAGAACTGTTAGCCAAACAGGAGAGCTTGTCAAAGCAGTGAGTTAAATGTGCTATTCTTGTTTAAAGCTGTGTTGGATGAGGTGAGCTCAGTTATCATATTGTCTTTTCATACAGTAACTCACTGGGTACTTCCCACCTACAAAAATCCCCCAAGATGTCCTGAGGCAACCCAGTAAAAGGAAATAACTACTGCTGGGATTTTTGAGAAGCCATCTGCAAGTACATTTATTTTCTGATTTTATCAGGAAAAGAACAGTTGGACCAAACCTAATCCATCAGATCTATGGCTACAGAGCCACAATATTCAGCTTGTTTGTGTTGCAGCCACAGAAATAAGAGTAAGTCTGTAGTGCCTTCAGTAGCTTTAGAAGTGTGGTAGTTACCTCCATTACCAGCAGCACCACAGCCACGCTTATGAGAATGCTCTGTGGGAGTTAATTTTACCCTTCTCAGAATGTTTAGCTGTTTCTTGTGGGATTTCATATGTATTTTACCCCAGTGCTTCCACTAATGTCAGCACTACTATGTTATCCTCTGCTGTGCCCTGTAGTTCTGCTTTCAAGGGGACTGTTGCAGAACTCATTTCAGTGCATTACCTGGAGTAGTAACTTGCCCTTGTTCCATTCTTTTAAATTGAATTAAATTGAATAAAAATACAATTAAAAAAAAAAACAAAACAGTGTTAAAGATACTAGCTTCATCTTTCATTATAAAGCTTTTTTGGAGCATATAGCTCTTCAGAAGTGCTTGTGAAATCTCGTGGTCCCTCCCTCCTAACTTCAGTCTTAACTGAGAAATTACAGAATGGCAAGATGAGGAGGTACAGTAATGCTGGAGATCCTACTACCTTGTATTTGCAGACTTCTACAAAGGAAAGGCACCTCAGAGACCGAATCCACCATACAAACTTCCACAGGTCCAGTGCCATCCTTCAGCACAGGTAGCCAGCATAAATGTCATTTATGGCAAGCCACTTTTGTTCCCTCTGGGGCAAGGAACAGGACAGTCTCCCCTTGTTTTATGATGGTTTTGCTATGCTGAAACAAGCTCATGCTGAGCAAAGAAAGTGTAGCTTGTACAGAGTGTGGTTTAACTTTACCCCCTTATATGAAGTATATGGCTAATCATATCATCCCTGATACGAATGCTCAAAGTCATTGAGGAGAACAGGCTGAAAAAAGCACTTGGTGATGGTGAAGGAAGTCGTGATCTCATGAAGCTTTCTCGCCCAACCACCCCAGGGTGATGACTTGTGCTTTCTTGGTGGTGAAGCTACTCATCTTGGGGGACATGAGGGACTACCCCTGAAGGCTACCCTACTGTCGCTGCCAGCCAAGCTGCCTAATTGTGCTGTTGGAGCTAAAGCTGCTTCCTTCTCCCTCTGCCGGTGAACTTCATGGCAGCTGCAGAGGGCTGGTGCGGCTGCGATGTTGGCTCTGTGATGCACTGCTAATTTTCAGTTAGCTCTGCAGCTGTGCTGGAGGAGCAGCTCAGCTGTCTGCAGAAAGTCTGCAAGCAGCAGTGCAAACGCACAGCCCACAGGGCACTGTGGGAGAGCCACATGGCTACTGGCCTGGCCAGAGTTAAAGCTGGGCTGAGTGTGTCCTCTGGTATGCACCTGGGCTGGAGGAGGTGCTGCAGCACTCCCGCTCTCGCTAAGGCAGGTCTGACTGGAAATCCATTAGTGTGCTGGTTTGAACTAATTGGAGATTTTGGGTGAGAAAATAGACTATAGGCTGAGAGATGAAAACACGTGATGTCACTTCACTCAGGGCTCTACTGAGAAAGAAAAAAAAATTGTTTTGAGAGTTGTAACCCAAATATAGATAAGTCAGACGCTTTCAGACCGCTCTGGGCTGTAGCTGCTCTCCTTGCATGGTTCCTTTGTCTCTGCCTTTTGTAGCTAATTCTCAATAATTCCAATAAACTCTTTCTTACTGCTAATCCCCGTGGCCGATCTACCTTCGCCTATCTGCTGCATCAACAGGTGGTGAGATAAGATTGAGGAAGGGGGGAAAGGTGGTAGGGGGTGGTTGGTTACCCCTCTTGGGGATTTTTGATCTCTGTGAGGGCTGTGGTGTTTCTGTATGACCTTTTTACTGTATATATCTGTAAGTATCTGTTATACATTGTAAATATTTGCTTGTATATTGTGCATTGCTGTAAATATAAAGCTTCATTTTCCAACTTCCAGTTTTCTGAGTCCTAGCTGGGGTTATATCAAAGGGTGGGGGGAGCAGGGAACTGCTAAACCACCACGTAATGAAGAACTGTCCATTATGTTGGTCCAGCACTGAAGCAACAGTTCTGAAGCAACAGTTGAATGTTCACATTCAGGTAACTGCTAAACTGCTAAACCTCTACAATTTGTTAGAAAGGCTCTGGTGTCTTGTAAGAAACTGTTGCCTCTGTGAGTAAGAAAGGTGTAAGGGCAAGAATGACTCATTGAGAAGAACTTCTGGAGAGGAGGAGGAAACTATTAGTTTTGAATAGAAACTTCAGTGTTAGTAGTACCTAATCACTGCAGAAATCCAATCTGAATATTAACAGCCCCCTGTGTTCTTCTGCAAGGACAAACATTTCTTTCTGCATCTCAACAAAGCGAGCTTCTAATGTGGGTCAAGTGTTTATCCTGTTTATTTAAAAGCTGCTAAAGACAACTAGATTTTTAATTTGGGTGGAAGAGGCTTCTCTGTGACCCTGCAAGGCATGCCAGTGGACTCTTCCAGCGCACGCCTCAGTAAACAACAAATGAATCACTGAGGTGCTCTAACAGGGATTGATGTGTCCACCCAATTAGAGGGAATAGAGAGAGTGCCCCCTTGAAATTCTAGGTTCATTTGGATTGCTCTGCTATTTCCGCAATCTAGCACTGAAGCATTGCTTCGGGGGTGTTGTTGGCCTCAAGAACTGGCTTGTGTGTGTTGTCCCAGCTAACAACAGCACATTTCTTATAAATATTTCCCCTGTGAAGTACTCTAAAACAGTGAAATTAAACAAACAAACAAACAACTCTAAATACCAACATCAAATCAGTAACTAGTGTCTAAGCCAAGATTTCCAGCTGCTACAAGTGTGATTGATAAGACTCTCTAAAGACACGTTCTTACATTTTCTCAATTCAATGTGCTTACATTTTCTCAATTCTACATAGGTTTAGTTTTCTCATGTCTAAAATATGTGCAGCTCTGGGAGGTGAGAAGGCCTAATGCATTTGTGTGCAGTGCAACTGGTCAGATGGAGCAATGCATGGAAAATCCATTAAGTATTTGGGGTTTGTTTCCTCTTTCTCCTGGAACAATGTTTCTGTTTTTTTGTTTTAACTGTTCATTTAACTTGGATTGCCTCAGAATGAATTTCCTTGTGTCATCTTAGAAGAAAATTAAAAATCAGACCTTTTTTTTTTCACTATACAGAAAATTACCATCCCCAGACAAATAGTCCAATTGTTTTCACAGAAAAACACATGAAGTAGCCAAGAGAAGGACATCATGCAGATAAACAATAAAGCAAAGATCAGAGTTATGTTTTGTTTTTCAACCAGCTGCTGCCTCAACAATCGTAGAGCACTTCAAGACCATTTAAGTCTTGAAGGTCAAGGGACTATTTAAGGATTCCCTCTGACAAAGTGTGGTGGCAGGTTGAAATTCCCTGTAAAACTGTTATTGTGTTATTATGGCTGAGGATAGGAGGATCCTGGCACCTGAAATTTCGTTTCCTAGACCACAAATGAAACCATGACCTTTCCAGGAGATTGCTTAGGCCAAACCAGCTGATTAGGATACTTTACAGCTTACTGTTTTCAAAGATGCTTTAAGCACCCCCCTTTATTGTTGCTTTTTAAAAAAATCCCTTCAGTGTGACCTGGGTCTTAGTAGGAGACTGTGACTGCAATTATATGCCTGGGTAATATGGTGTGTGAAGGCCCTTCAAGGGCTAGCAGTGCTCTGAAAACACATGGTTATTATTGCAGAAAAAAAAAGGAATTTTCTCTGTTCTGTAGGTTTTATGAACATTGAAAGCGTAGTATTGCAGTTCTTGCTGAGTAGCTGAGGGAACAGGCTTTGACACCTACCGTCGGTGGAGAAAGCTGGGCTCCTCAGGGTCCCTCATTATCCACTGAAGATGATGAGCTGACCACACTTGGACATGGTTATCATAACCGAAATGTCACAGGGATTAAAACAATCTGGGAGTTTCTTTGAAGTGGAGTCAAGAGCAGAAGTGTGAGCTAGAAACAGGTTCTGCCTTTCTTGTCTAGCTAGAATCTTAATGTGCTGTGTGTTGAGTGAAGCCAGGCGTGATAATTCAAAAAGTCATATATATACTGAAGACTGATTTAAGCCAAATTTACCAGATCCTGTAATTTCAAACTCAGGGCTGAGCTCTCTTTTCAGGCCAGGAACCTTGCTAGCTTGTCTTTTGCCAGTGCCTGATTTTTCTTAGCCAGCAAGAGTTTATTTTATTAATAGATGGGCTCTGTTGGAAATTATTTGATCTCTTAGTTCCACTGTTTTGTAATCAAGTCACTGACCCACTGTGGAGATTCAGTAGCAGTCAGCTGTGATACAGAGTGTGTGTGCCTTATGTCACTGGCCTCCATGTCCATAAACTTAAAAGCTGCTGCCTGCCCGTGATTCTGCTTGCCAAATCTGCTGTTCTGCCAAGTCCTTGAGGAAATGAAGGAATTCACTTGTAGTGGTGGATTTTTTTGTTGTTGTTGGCAGTGGGTTTTTTTTTTTNAAAAAAAAAAGAAAAAAAAAAAAGCAGCACAATGAAAATATTCTGGAATGACTTCAGAAAATATACCACAACAGCAGTGGGAGAGACATCTGTACTTAAAATTACCTTAATAGAGTTAAATGCTAGAGTGAATGGAAAAACAGACGAACCCCATGATTGTGTTTCATCCATTGCTGCCTGCCAATACATGTGGGGGTTTTTTTTTTCAGTACTGGAGGCTGTTTCACCTTTGCTCCTTTTGGGCAACTGCTTCAGCAAGCAACAGTTCCGCGGCCAAAAGTGAGAAGAGTAGGAGATACCAACATTTTATCTTTCAACATAGGAGATTCCACCTACATCCCAGGATAGTGTGAAGCATGTCTGGTACAAGCCTGAACAAGGAGAAAAGAGCATTAACAGGGCATGTATGCTGCTTTCAGGCCCGATCACAAAGTGTTTTACAGCTCCATTTTAACATCCTCTTCTCAAAGTATAAATGAACCTGCGGGATCAGGACTGCCTCTTCGTCCAGCTTTGTCCATTCTGTGGAACCAAGAACTAAACATAAGATTTTGTATTCGCCTTGTTTGAATCCAGCTTGTTCTGCTGACTTGAAATGAAGAGTCGCAGTATGACAGAAAACAAGCCAGAGAAAGCGACCATTCCTTCCTGCACGCTGACCATTGCAAAAGGCTAAGGGCAGGATCTCTCAATAAATGCCATCATTTCATTCTGAGTGATGAATCTCGTACAACTGAAGGACAAAGCTGGAAAACACTTTGCTGTGGGCCTGCCTCAGGCATGATAGGAGAAAGGAGTGCAGTTGCTACTTCACCCTGGAGGAAAGATGGAAATCACCTTGCTGAGTTGGATTCCAATGGCAGGAAGAGTCTGAAAACTAACAATACAGAGTGGATTGTAAAGTCTGAGCATGCTCAAAGCTCACCACTTTCAAGATATTAGTTTTGTGATATATGAAATATATATTTAAAAAAGAAAACCCACCATATCAAGAGAAATTAAAATGAACTGTCACTCTATCACAGAGGCACCAGGCTTCTTATCAAAAGCAGCTACAGTGTTTACTCCACTGTACCCATCAAAAGTGCCAGATTCGGGATTGCATTTTCTCTTCTTCATCAAATCTGTTCCTTAAATTCCACAGTCTGATCTCTTGCATAACTTGATTAAAGCCTCCCACCCATCAGTTACACATTCTGGTGCTCTCAGCATAAGCAGTATCACAGAATCATAGAATCATAGGATGGTTTAGGCTGGAAGAGACCTCAAAGATCAGCCAGTTCCAACCCCCCTGGGCCATAGGCAGGGACACCTCCCACTAGATCAGGTCACTCAAGACCTCATCCAGCCTGGCCTTGAACACCTCCAGCCAGGGAGCAGCCACAACCTCCCTGGGCAACCTGTTCCAGTGCCTTGCCACCCTCACTGAAGAACTTTCTCCTAACATCCATTTTCAATCTCCCCTCTGCCAGTTTGAACCCATTCCCCCTCATCCTGTCATTATAAGACCTTGTGAACAGTCCCTCCCCAGCCCTCCTGTAGCCCCCTTCAGATACTGGAAGGTTGCTCTAAGGTCTCCTCAAAGCCTTCTCTTCTCCAGGCTGAAAAGTCCCAACTCTCTCAGCCTGTCCTCATAGCAGAGGTGCTGCAGCCCTCTGATCACCTTTGTGGCCTTCCTCTGGACTGTCTCCAGCAGTTCCATGTCCTTCTTGTGCTTTCTTCCAATAATGTAGCGGATTCTCATTGCAACAGAAACTCCACATAGCAATCTGGAAGAGAGTCAACATCATGATGTTTAACATGCACTTATTGGAAAACATGAGATAACTTATCTAGTCCACCTGCACTAGAATAAAGAAGGTGGTTGACATGCCACTGACACCAGTGCTACAGCATTATTTCATCAATGCTTCCAGAGCTTCTCCATCAAGCCTCTGATCACTATGTCCAAAAAATGAAGCTTATATAGATAGGAAGTAAAAACAGCAGATGGCCTGCAGCCACATGGTGAAACTAGCATTCAGCAAGAGATTGTCTTAGCCAACCTTCTGGTAGGGAAACTGCAAAGAAGAGGACAGAACCGAAGATCATCCCAGAGACACAGATCTCGATAGCTGTGACACAAAATAGGTCTGCAGTTTTAAATCATTCAACTTTATTGTGTTTTCAATTAAAAAAAAAAACAAAAAGAACCCCCAATAGTTACAGTGATGTGAGTGATACTTTTGAGGAGTCAGTTGCACCACCGTGATGAAAAAAAACTTTATTCTGACAGCTCCATTTAAAAAAAAAATAAAAAATCTTTTGTTTGTGTGCACCTACAGGTTAGAATAGAAAGTCCTCAAGAGTCAAATGGATGCAAACAGAAGCCATTGATAAGTGTGTGCTCTGAGGCAACTGCAGGAAAGCTCATCATCACTCAACGTTGACCATGGCAGCAGTGAAGTGATCCAGGAAAGGGAAAGAAAAAAGTCAGAAGTTCTTGATATGGGCAAATTAATTAATTTCTATGAATATATCCCCAAAAAGCAAAATGCAAACCCAACAACTGTTCATTTGATAGTGAAAAATGTGCTAAGGAATGGCTGTAGCAGATCGAGAAGCTCCCAAGAGCTGATGGGTCTGATACACTTTGCATGTTCTCATCCCTGTTTGCAAGGCAAAAACTTAACAGTCATGTAGCAGAGCAAGACCGAGCAAATTCAGGTCTTCCAACAGGCCTGTGAAACTTTGTTATGTAATTTATCTCCATTTCACATAGCTCAATTATTCACTGCTTTCAGCATACCAAGCAAATAGGAAATTGTCTAAATATTTAAATGAAAGCATGTGCCAGTTAAAATTAATTATTTTCTCCATCAGAGTGAGACTTCTGCTTTGAGGTAGTCATTTGCAAAGCACTGAACTGTGCTAGTGATGAACTGTCTCAGAGAATTTCTTAACCCATGAGAAAATTTCAGCTCAGTGCTACTAAAGAAGTGGCTAATGGGCAATGAACAAAAGGAGCTCCTTGCTCAAGGAGGTAGTGCATTTGTTACCACACTTAGTGTGTGCCTGCTGGGCTCCACTCATCCCTATAGCCCTGGATGAAAAACCTGATGCACTGAAACTTAGGACATGTAAATGTAAGGAACAATCACTGGTTTTGCAGATACTGTGAGTACACAACAGAACAATTTCCTGCTGGCAGACTGTGGGGTAGACAATCTGCCAGAACGAACTATCCTGCAGCCCAGGACAAGGTTTCAGCAAGCTCTGCTGTGGCTATTGGATGTACATTGCTGCCAGCCCTGGCAGCACCAGGCAGGCTCCCACCTAAGCTGCAGAGAGTACAGGGAGAGGGCACAAAGGAAAAGAGCTCTGTGTGTCAAGGTCAGGAAGGGGCCTGGAAGTACCTCATATCACATGGGAAAACAAGAAGTAGAACTGTGATCAGAACTGACTTCAAAACAGTCCTGAGATCCAAAGACATGAAGGAGTTGGGAGATGTTTGAGGAAACTGCACAAGAGGAATTCCCAGCAGCAGAAATGTCCATACCTCTGCACATGAAATCAACATCTCTGAAAGATACCATTGCTGTGGTAAGGGATAGGACAATCTTGCTAAACCACAATGGTAGCACCCCCAGAAACTCCACAGAAGTACCCAATAGGAAATAGCCCTCTTGGGGACTAGAAGAGATTAATTGCTGGGCTAAGAGCCCCTCACTAGAAACTATCTTTGCTACCTTCCTTTGGTTTACAGTTTGGGGGGTGGAGGGGCTCAGGAGGAGGAAGACAAAAGAAGGAGATTGCTCAGGGCAGAAAGGTGATCTTTGATTTGCACAGACAGATTCTGATCTTGGTTCTAACCACGCTAGTAAGTATGACTAAATGCCTGTGCATGCTGCCTTCTAAAGGGCTGACAAAGGTTGGGTCAAGATTCAGGAGGGCTTGGAGGCAACTAGATTAGGTCTGGCACTGAACACAAGATCAAGGAGTTGTACATTTAATTGTAATCAAACTTCTCTTTACCAAGCCTTCTTCATCTGTGGTTTTTTCCTTTCAAATCTGTGCTGGTTTGAACTAATTGGAGGATTTGAGTGAGAAATTAGACTATAGTCTGAGAAATGAAAACATATTATGTCACTTCACTCACAGCTCTACTGAGAAAGAAAAAAAAATTGTTTTGAGAGTTGTAACCCAAATATAGATAAGTCAGACGCTTTCAGACCGCTCTGGGCTGTAGCTGCTCTCCTTGCATGGTTCCTTTTCCCTGCCTTCTGTAGCTGATTCTCAATAATTCTTTCCTACTGCTAATCCCCCTGGCCGATCTACCTTCGCCTATCTGCTGCATCAACAGGAGGTGAGATAAGATTGAGGAAGGGGGGAAAGGTGGTAGGGGGTGGTTGGTTACCCCTCTTGGGGATTTTTGATCTCTGGGAGGGCTGTGGTGTTTCTGTATGACCTTTTTACTGTATATATCTGTAAGTATCTGTTATACATTGTAAATATTTGCTTGTATATTGTGCATTGCTGTAAATATAAAGCTTCGTTTTCCAACTTCCAGCTTTCTGAGTCCTAGCCAGGGTTATATCAAAGGGTGGGGGGAGCAGGTAACTGCTAAACCTCTACAATTTGTTAGAAAGACTCTGGTGTCTATAAGAAACTGTTGTCTCTGTGAGTAAAAAAGGTGTAAGGGCAAGAATGACTCATTGAGAAGAACTTCTGGAGAGGAGGAGGAAGCTGTTCATTTTGAATAGGAACTTGAGTGTTAGTAGTACCTAATGTGTAAATATCTGTTATACATCGTAAATATCTGCTTGTATACTGTGCATTGCTGTAAATATAAAGCTTCATTTATCAACTTCCAAGCCATCTGGTCCTAGTCTGGGTTATATCAGAGGGTGGGGGGTGGGGCAGGTAACTGCTAAACCACCAGGTAATAAAGATCTGTCCATTACATTGGTCCAGCACTGAAGCAACAGTTCTGAAGCAGCAGTTGAATGCTCACCTTGTGAGTTGAAGGCAAACATTTCTGTGCAGCTTTTAGGAAGCCTTTCCCGGTTCTGATTGACGTTTTAGTGGTGCCTGTGCATCTGCTTGTGCATTTGGTGCAACCTATCTCCTTTTCTGTTGCTAACAGATTCAGAGCCTACAATCATTCAAACTTTGTAGATATTGAGGACCCTGACAGTGCAACTTGACACCCAGCCTAGTGAGTTTTGCTGCAGTATGTCAAAGGTGTTACAGCACCGAGGTTAACAATGGCTGGGTGACCTACAAGACTCTTATCCAGAGCTAATAGATTTTTAAGATGAAAAAGAGATTGTTTATCGTGTTCTTTAAGAAAAATAATCAACTTGTTTGGGTAACCTAGGATTAAATTATAAAAGGCCATATTCATAGAATCACAGAACAGTTTAGGTTGGAAGGGACCTCAAAGATCATCCAGTTCCAACTCCTTTGTGCCACGGGCAGGGACACCTCCCACTACAACAGGTTGCCCAGAGCCTCTTCCAGCCTGGCCTTGAACACCTTCAGGGAGGGAGCAGCCACAACCTCCAAGAACAACTTGTTCCAGTATCTCACCACCCTCACTGTAAAGAACTTCCTCCTAACATCGAGTTTCAATCTCCCCTCTGCCAGTTTAAACTTCCCAAAAAAATGTTCTTTACTGTGTATTTTTCTCTCACTACATTGAACAGACCCCATCAGCTCTACTTTTCTTTCGCTTTTCATCTATCTCATGTCTATTTTCAGCTCTGTATTTGAAAACTTGTGAACTTAACAGTAGCTTCACTCCCTGCACAATTTCTGTTGCCCCAGGCTGGTGTGTGGAATGTGTGCTTGCTCTGCAGACATTAACCAAATATCTCTTCAAGCCTTAGTAATTTTGACCTGTCAGAAAGATGGGGTCTGGGAAAACAGTTCCCTGCAGTATTTACACTTGAGCCTTCCTTCTGACTACACACACCAAAATTAGCAATCAACGTAGACACTGGGTGGTTATGCCACACATGGATTTATGAGCTTACATAAACACCTTGTTAATAAAAAGTTTAAATATTTACAATGAGATTCTGCTGCCTTCTGGACTTTTGTCTGAGCAATGAGGGTGGGTTTGGTTTTTTGTTTTGTTGGTTTTTTTTAATTGAGAATATTCTGTGGCTGGCTTTTTACCATCCAAAAGCTTCAGTGCTTTTTAAATCAATGGTTACAGAATAATGTATGCTGTTACCAGGGCTGAAGTGTTTGCTTCACCCTATAGTGGTCCCAATGAAGGCTGAGCACTTCAGTAATATTATGTAGCTTTGGGGGAACAAAAAAAAAAAAAAAAAAAAAAAAAAAAAAAAAAAAAAAAG
>VWZI01011686.1:31350-45603 GCA_013396835.1 Psilopogon haemacephalus | reverse complement strand
TGTAGTGGGTTTGCAGTTACCTGCCTCCCCACCTTTAAAAACCCCGACTAAAACTAAAAAAAAAAAAAAAAAAACACTGGAAGTTTTATATTGAATGAAGCTTTATATTTACAGCAATGCAAATATATAAGCAAATATTTACAAGATATAACAGATATTTACAGAAATATACAGTAAAAAAGGTAATACACAAACTACAGCCCTCCCGGAGACCAAAGTCCCCAAGAGAGGGTAACCAAAGCCCCCCTACCACCTTTCCCCCCTTTCCCAGCTTTATCTCACCACCTGTTGATGCTGCAGATAAGCCAAAGATCAGAGAGATTAGTGGTAGGAGAAAAAGTTCGTTGTTTTAGTGGTTTTACTCTGAATTTAGCCAGCAAGCCTGAGAGACAAAGCAGAAAGTGGCTGGAGCCAGTGCAGACCAAGGCAGACTGGCTAATCTGGATGTTTTGAGAACATTTCTTAAAACAATTTTTTTTTCTCTGTCTCAGTAAAACTTGGTGAAGTGACACAATGTGTTTAACTCTCTCAGCCAATAGTCTAATTTCTCACTCAAATTCTCCAATTAGCTCAAACCAACACATGCATTAAAAGTAGAATCGAAACTTTACATTATCTTATTGTACCAAATTTGTGCTAGTCTCTGATCAGAGAGTGAGTTTTATTAGTGGTGTAGAAACCTCCCAGCAATATCACGTTCCAAGAACAGAAGTACACCTTGGAGGTGTTCAAACAATGATTGTATAGAAGCATCTTCATCTTGATTTCAGTCTTTCAGACTGTGACTGGTTGTCCAGCCCACGGTGCCTACGAATCTGTATAGTGCCTTCGAGTATTGATGGTCTCTCAGATATTAGCAGCCTTTCAGAGCTGCAAGACTGCTGCTCTTTCCAGGCAGGATGTTAAATGGGAAGTAAACAGCTCTGCAGTGCATTCCCATTTGCTGTGGATAACCACTGGTGGAAAAATGAGCACAGACTGGCAGCCTCAATGGAGTCCCCACATCTGTGCCTTTCAGTGCCAAATCAGAAAGGGAAGCAATGCCCTTTTCTCAGATCTTATTGCCTCTCTACAGACTTCAGGCTTTGTTTCCTGGTAAATTTAATTTCAGCCGTGGTCTAATGCCTCTCTTTCTAACACATGAATGTGTACAGGCACAGTTGTTATGTTGCAATCTTCTCCAGTCTCGTTATTAACAGAACCATCACCTGCTTGATTATGTGACAGGTGAGAAGACAGAGCTTTGTATTTTCTTAGAAACTGGTCCAAAGTTGCACTGCAGAGTGCTAATGGAAAGTCAGGCTTTTAATTACATCTTGTTTAATTAATTGTTGCATGTTCTTGCAGCTGTCTTTAAGACTCTCCTTCCATGTGCTTAATGGCATGTGCTGGATCTCCCTAATGCTGGTGGTGCACCCTGCTGAGGTGCTAAGCAGGGGGAGCCTGTCAATATCTGCCACTTGCAGTGAGAAAATGATATTGTACCTTGCTAACGTAAAGAAGATGCTTTCAGTAACCTTTTCAATCCCGTTAAAGTAGACTAAGGGGGGTGGTGCTCAGCGGAGAGGAGAGTTACTCACTCTTGATCTACATGGGCGGGTGTAATACTTTAGTCTGGCTATTAGCTTGCAGATGCTGAGATCCATTCATGTTTACCATTGCTGTGAGTGTTTTACAGGTGTTGCTTGCTAGTGTGAATCTATTTCTAGTAGCTGAAGATCCTATTTAGGTAACTGTAGATGTTGTGCAGCTGGGCTGTATATGAAACACTTATTTTTTTAAAAAAAGAATGTTGAATGGGAAGTTCAGCAAAGTCAGTCTGGTTTCAGGGTGTAGTGGTTTAGCAGTTCCCTGCCCCCCCCACCTTTTGTAAACCCCAGCTAGGACTCAAAAACACTGGAAGTTGATAAATGAAGCTTTATATTTACATCAATGCACAATATACAAGCAAATATTTACAAGGTATAATGATATTTACAGATATATACAAAGAAAAGGTAATACAGACACCACACCCCTCTTGGAGACCAAAATCCCCAAGAGGGGTAACCAACCACCCCTACCACCTATCTCCCCTCCCCCAGTCTTATCTCACCACCAACTGATGCTGCAGATAAGCTGAAGTAGATGGGTCAGAGGGATTAGTGGTAGAAAGGAGTTAGTAATTTTACTCTGAATTAGCTAAAAGACAAAGAGACAAAGGAGACCATGCAAGAGAAGCAGCCACAGCCAGACACAGACAGAAGCTGTCTGCTAATCTGGTTGTTTTGAGAAGAGTTCTCAAAAACAATTTTTTTTTCTTCCTCAGTAAAACTTGGTGAAGTGACACACTGTGTTTACCTCTCTCAGCCAATAATCTAATTTCTCACTCAAATCCTCCAATTAGCTCAAACCAACACACAGGGCCTCTGGTTCGTTATTCTTTGATCCAGCTTCTAACTTCATTCATAGGGCTACCAAAGAGTGCTGGAGCCCACCAGGGCATTATTTTGTAGTTCTTCAAGTGGAACTGCAAAATTATTCTTTGTGATCACAGCATTTTGTAAAGACTAAGTTCTTGCTGTGTACTGTTGCTTGTATTTATCATTTATGATCTTTAGGGAAAGATCATAAGGGGAAAAATCTCAGAAGCACTTAATTCTGGAAATAAAATTGGGAACCTAAAACAAAGTGAAGAGACTCCTGTATCTTCAACAATACTGAAATTGCACATCCCTTTTTATCTGAATTGCTCAATATAGTAGATGATGCCTCTGTATTAGTCTGACCAAGCTTAAAAAGTGCTTTTATTTTAATCTGGCCTGATAGAAAATAGTTACTTGCCAGTCACTAAAAATAGGGGTGACACAGGAAAAAAGATGGTAGCAGATATCCAGGCAAAACAGTTGAAATGGCCCAGCAGACAGCCAATTTAAAATTCTCTTGTTATCATTTGTGGATTAGTTCTGTCCTATAAATAGCATCAATAAAATCAAATGATTGTTAGAGTGCTCCAGCTGAAAAACCACTCAGAGCACCAGAAATACCAGTTAAGTGCAAATGAGTTTATGTCAAAAGACTCCAGAAGCTTAGTAGGTGGAGAGCTAACAGCATCTTGCAGTGACACACTGCAGGTAGCTTGTAGATTACAAGAGATTGTTACTGACTTTTGAACTATAAAGTTGATTTAATTTTTTTTAGGACAATTTTGGATTCTCCATGTAGGTATGAAATGGAAAAATTGTTGAGAGTGCCTCCTTCCTCTGCCTGTACTGATTTAGAGAGACCCCCATCTCTGCACCCCTAATACAGCAGCTACCAGAGACTCAGTTCTCTTCTGTTTCTCTCTGTGGGCTTATACAGCCTTTAACAGGCTTGTTTCAAGTGTTGCTAGAGATGAGAACAGGCTGAGAGAGTTGGGGCTTTTCAGCCTGGAGAAGAGAAGGCTTCGAGGAGACCTTAGAGCAACCTTCCAGTATCTGAAGGGGGCTACAGGAGGGCTGAGGAGGGACTGTTCACAAGGTCTGGTAATGACAGGACGAGGGGGAATGGGTTCAAAGTGTCAGAGGGGAGATTTGAACAGGATGTTAGGAAGAAATTCTTCACAGTGAGGGTGGTGAGACACTGGCACAGGTTGCCCAGAGAGGTTGTGGCTGCTCCCTCCCTGGAGGTGTTCAAGGCCAGGCTGGATGAGGTCTTGAGCGACCTGATCTAGTGGGAGGTGTCCCTGCCTATGGCACAGGGGGGTTGGAACTGGATGATCTCTGGGGTCTCTTCCAACCTAAACCATTCTATGATTCTATGATTCTATGTCTTGACTCCTGAATAGGTAAGGTTAACTTGTCAGACCATAGGTAGTGGTTTAGCTCCCCCCCCCGCCCCACCTTTTATAAACCCCAGCTAGAACTCAGGACACTGGAAGTTAATAAATGAAGCTTTATATTTACAGCAATGCACAATATACAAGCAAATATTTACAGGATATAACAGATATTTACAGATATTATACAGTGAAAAGGTAATACAGAAACACCACAGCCCTCCCAGAGACCAAAATCCCCCCACCACCACCTTTCCCCCCTTCCCCAGTCTTATCTCACCACCTGTTGATGCTGCAGATAAGCTGAAGTAGATCGGCCAGGGGGGTTAGTGGCAGGAAGGAGTTAGTAATTCTAATTCTGATTCTAATTCTAATTCTAATTCTGAATTATCTACCAAGACAAAGAGACAAAGAAGACCATGGAAGAGAGGCAGCCGCAGCCAGCACAGACAGATCAGTCTGCTAATCTGGTTGTTTTGAGAACAGTTCTTAAAACAACTTTTTTTTGTTTTTATTTCCTCAGTAAAACTCGGTGAAGTGACACACTGTGTTTATCTCTCTCAGCCAATAGTCTAATTTCTCACTCAAATCCTCCAATTAGCTCAAACCAACACACCATACAACGGAAAAAGACTCACACGAATTTTAAAGTGAATTTAAATAACTCTTGTATTCCTTGAATTTGTCTGAATATTGGGCTCACATGGATTAATGGCCAAAATAAATTTGCATTCATTTTTATAATGGCTGTTTCAGGTACCTTTCTGTCCTTGTAAACATGCAGCGTTCCCAGCCTTAAGCATTTAAATAAATGATATTATAAGAAACCATGAGGAAAAAAAAAAAAAATCTGTGGGACTTAAGACTCTTTTAGGACTTTTCTTGCTAAAATGAAGATAAAAATTGAAATCTTAGAGTATTTTTGTAATTAATACTAGAGCTGATGCTTTAAAAAGTTCTAAATACTCTGAGGTTATAAATAAATTATAAGATAACTTACAAAAGAACTCAAAGAGGATGTGGTTATGGTGCCATATTATTTAGCCTCACTTCCTTCTCAGACTAAGATCTTTAAGATGTTTTGCCACATTTTTCCTTACTGGCTTTTGACAAATCTGATAATGAAAGCAGTTTTATTTTAGCTCAAAAGAAATAAAAACAACCCACCCCATCATCTTTTCACTTCCTCTGTAGCAGTTATTTGAAGTTTTTACATGGAAATGGTGCTACTTTGGAAATTCAGCCTAAACTTTGTTGTTTTTTTTTTAAAAAGAGATTTCTAACTGATGACTACAAAAGAGGTTGTGGAGAGACACTGATAATAATTTTTTTTTTTTTCAAAAGCCTCACATTGACATAATTGCCACAGTAGGCTACATGGAACCAGAGGTCTCTGCAACAGCATTTGGATGTCTTCCACCTACTCATAATGGAAAAAAACCAACCAACCAAACAAACAAAACCCAATTACATAAAATTGTACCTTCAAGAAAATAATCTAAGGCAGTGGGTACAGAGTTAGAGGTTCACAAATGCAATCTGTGACTTTGAGTCCACACTCTAGTTCTAAGTTGGTGCTTGCCCCTCGGTGCAAGTACCAGAGGTCTCTGCAACAACATTTGGATGTCTTCCATCTACTCATAAAGGAAAAAAAAACCCAACAATTACATCAAAAATGTACCTTAAATAAAATAATCTAAGGCAGTGGGTACAGAGTTATAGGTTGACAAATGCAATCTGTGTCTTTGAGTCCACACTTGTAATTCTCTGTTGCTGCTTGCCCCTCGGTGCAAGTATTAAGGACACATCTGTTCCTCATTCCCCAGGTGTATTTTTACCTGGCCAAATTTGCCCTAATGATCTTAATTTAATTACCAAGGCTTCTCAAACTCTAGAATACAGACTAGTTTGAGTAGGCAGTGTGAAAATGGTAGTGCTGGGTTGAATTTTCTTGTCATACTTCAAATCCCTAACTCCTGCCACGCCTTGCAGGATATATTTTCAAATTCTGGTCCAGCGAGCATCATGTTGTTACATCTACTTGATATTTAATCACATATTAAAGAAAGACTCTTGTAATTTTCATGACTTCCTATGTCTGCAACATTACAGTTGCTGCAGCTAAGATGTGTGGGTGGAAAAGGCATCTTCTGCTGCAGCATGTGGCAAATACCATTCAGAATTTTGAAAGTTGTGTAATCTTTGAAAGGTCTTGAAAGTTAGTGAAGTAGTTTAGAGCTTCCTCTTGCATCTACTCAACTTTGGATTATTGCTTCTAGAAGAGATGTCCTTATGACAGGCATGCCTCTAATTAATAAACAGGATTAGTATAGCACTGATCATGATGCATTAGTCCAGCACCATAAAAACCTGACGAAAGCAGGTTAAAAGGGATTTGTTGTAGCTTTCCAAGCATTTGTGGTGCTCTATATAAGCAAAATTACTTTGTTTTCTTACATCTGTCTTTAATAAAACACTACAGTATCTGCCAAGCAGTACCTTCACCTCTCTCCAGCTGGATAATCTAGAGCTTTCTTAGCTGGAGTGCAAATCTCCCTCACTTCAGTTCCTCAAGTGAACTGAAACTGAGGGAGATGTCTGTGTTTGGAACTGTGACTTGAGGTGATTCTGCCCCTTTGCTCTCCTCACACCCCACCTGGAGTACTGTGTGCAGTTCTGCAGCCCCCAGCACAGGAAGGACATGGAACTGCTGGAGAGAGTCCAGAGGAGGCCACGAAGATGCTCAGAGGGCTGCAGCAGCTCTGCTATGAGGACAGGCTGAGGGGGTTGGGACTATTCAGCCTGGAGAAGAGAAGGCTTCGAGGAGACCTTAGAGCAACCTTCCAGTATCTGAAGGGGGCTACAGGAGGGCTGGGGAGGGACTGTTCACAAGGTCTTGTCATGACAGGACAAGGGGGAATGGGTTCAAACTGGCAGAGGGGAGATTGAAACAGGATGTTAGGAGGAAGTTCTTCACAGTGAGGGTGGTGAGACACTGGAACAGGTTGCCCGGAGAGGTTGTGGCTGCTCCCTCCCTGGAGGTGTTCAAGGCCAGGCTGGATGAGGTCTTGAGCGTCCTGATCTAGTGGGAGGTGTCCCTGCCTATGGCCCAGAGGGGTTGGAACTGGATGATCTTTGAGGTCTCTTCCAACCTAAACCATTCTGTGATTCTATTCTATGCCCAGGTACAGACGTTCTCAACCTAGAAGCATAAATGCAAAGGAGCTTTCAGTGATAGGTGAAAACACTCAGTTGCACTTCTTATGGATGTCTGTCTGCCTTTGGTTAGGGTAAATAATTTTTCAAATAGCCATAGGCTGAAAGCTCTTTAAAGGGAAGGAGTGACTCTGCAAGATCTCTGTGAGTGGCCTTCTGTACAGGTGTGGCTCTTGCATAGTAAGGTCTTTCCAGTTACCTGCTCTGAGTTGGCCAGAACTGTACATTGGCATACATAGGTCCTTGATGGAGGGCCAGTCTACCTTAAGTGTAATATAATCTAAAGCAATTGCTAATTGCAGTTCCTGAACTGCAGAAATTGAATTGTGGCCATAATTAGGTGTTAATTACATTCATTGACATGAAAGGTGAGTCAGTGCTCAGGTGAGGGGGTGGGAAAGGGTTACCTACAGCTCAACAGCTGAGTCAGTGCTCAGGTGAGGGGGTGGGAAAGGGTTACCTACAGCTCAACAGCTGAGTCAGTGCTCAGGTGAGGGGGTGGGAAAGGGTTACTCAACAGCTATCCCTGCAAAGTTATGTTTTCATTTGCTTTTATTTAGTGAGTTTAAAATTGATAGCTCTAAGATAGAGAAATTTCATACTTAAACAGAAAAGAAAACCAAACTATTTTGTTGGAAGGAGACAAGACACCTGAGCACCCTTCCTGACTTGTACTTTGGATCCTGCTGCATTGTTTGTTCTCCTTTGTGTGGGTAGCTGCTAGCTCAGAGTGGTTCTGGCTGTGTAATTATTAAGTTTGTTTTCTGCCTGACATGGTTTCAACATAAATCTCTTAGTGTAATCCATGACTTGCACTAGCTGCTCACTTGCCAAACAGACTGGTTAGCCTCTAGCCTTATGTAACTTTCCCTCTAGCAGAGCTGATCACCCATCCCAATATAACCCCAACCAAAGCAAGTAAAAGAAAAGAGAAAGTACAGTCACTGAAGATGTCAGAAAGAATCTTAGGCAATCAGGATCTGGAAGTCTGGAATTCAAGGTGACGTACCTAACATCTTAACACATGACATGGTGCAGTTTATTGCCTGTCATAGCTCTTTAGCATTATTAGATACACTTTACATTTCAAAGTGGGTTCCTTAAAGCAAACCAAGCAAAGCAGCATTGTGCTGGTACACAAGATAAAACCACAGGAGATGTGGGTTGTTCTTCAGCCCAGGACACAAGATAAAACCAGAGGAGATTGTGGTGGTTTTGCAGTTACCTGCCTCCCCCCACCTTTTGATATAAACCCCAGCTAGGACTCAGAACACTGGAAGTTGATAAATGAAGCTTTATATTTACAGCAATGCACAATATACAAGCAGATATTTACAAGGTGTAACAGATATTTACAGATATATACAATGAAAAGGTAATACAGAAACACCACAGCCCTGCCAGAGACCAAAATCCCCAAGAGGGGTAACCAACCACCCCTACCACCTTTCCCCCCTTCCCCAATCTTATCTCACCACCTGTTGATGCTGAAGATAAGCTGAGGTAGATCAGCCAGGGGGGTTAGCAAAGAAAGAAGTTAGTAGCATTACTGAGAATTAGCTACCAAGGCAGAGACAAAGGAACCATGCAAGAGAAGCAGCCACAGCCCAGAGCGGTCTGAAACTGTCTGCCCTATCTGTATATTGGTTAGAACTTTTAAAACAACTTTTTTTTTTCTTTCTCAGTAAAGCTCTGGGTGCAGTGCCATCCTGTGTTTTCCTCTCTCAGCCAATACCCTAATTTCTAACTCAAATTCTCCAATTAGTTCAAACCAGCACAGAGGTCTGGGTTGTTCTTCAGCCCCTTCTGTCAGCTTGCACCACTCAAACTGAAGAGCAGACTCTGACTTTCCTCTCAGCCACGTAGGGCATGTGTTAGCTTTTTAGCAGAATGTGACAGTGAGAAAGCATTCTAGGCTTTACCTGGTGGCATTATTCACTGGAGCATAGCTGTTCTTCTGGGCCAAGAAATATTTGTCAGGTTTTGGAGAATACTGCCAGTCTGAATAAAGATTGCCCAAGATATCTTGGTGGTTTGCATAGCCATTAGGTGAGTGCGAGTGAATAGTGATGAAGAAGGTGGGCAGAGATGTTTCTGAGACACAAACAGAGATCAGCTGCTTAATGCTCTTTGCTGTCTGCTGAATGTGCTGCACCTGTGCCACATTATTTTGATAATCCTCCGTGAGTAACTAAAGTGAAATTGGTAAGCCTGGTACTTTGTGTCTAAAACTTTGTTTCAAAAGTGGAGGAAGGGAGGAATGAAAAAAAAAGTTAAAAATCCAGTGTAAATACACGTTCAGAATGATTTTTTTTTTTTTTAAAGTCTGTAACGTGGGATTTTCTTTTGTGTGAAGTGTATGCAGGTTAACGAAACCAAAGCTTGCATTGTGCTTGTGTGAGAACCAGGGCTGGAGAGTGGCCTGAGCGACAGACATAACCTGCAGCCTGGCAGGGAATGTATTTGGCACAGAGGAATGTCTAGGAGCACCAGTGCAAAAAGTTTTTCAAAATGTTGAGTACTGAGGCTTGTGTCTCGCATCTTTTGAGCACATCTTTACGACATTACAACACTGCTCCGCGGAGCTGAGGGCTGGCAAGGCACTGACACTGCTTCTGTGGACCTAAGTGTTTTCTTAGCACCAAAAAAAAATAATACTTGTCATTCAGCTCAGAGTCTTTCAGGGATTAATTGTGAGTGGTGGTTTTGATAGTACGTGAGAACATGATTTGTGTACGTTGACATTTGCAGCGTTCCATTAGCACCATGGTGTGCAGCAGGTTGGAGGGAGCTGGGTAGCTCCCTGTTCTCCTCCTGTCTGTGGTGCAGTGGTGGAGTTGCATGCTGCAGTCAGGAATGGTGCACTGCAAGCCCCTGTGGTTTGCTTTTTTTTTTTTTTTTAAAAAAAAAAAAAAAAAAAAAAAAAAAAAAAAAAAAGAAGAAAAACAAAACTGAGAATTGCTGATTGGTAATTGTGAATGTGCTTTCATTGCCTGCAGTGGAGATTTCATGTGACCAGAAGGAAAATACATAACCTAGGGATCACAGGCTCACAGGATGTCAGGGGTTGGAAGGGACCCAAAGAGATCATTGGGTCCAACTCCCCTGCCACAGCAGGAACATACAATCCAGCTCAAGGCACACAGCAACACATCCAGACAGGCCTTGAAAGTTTCCACAGCCTCTCCGGGCAGCCTGTGCCAGTGCTCTGGGACCCTTCCAGTCAAGAAGTTCTCCCTTGTGTTGAGCTGCAACCTCCTGTGCTGCAGCTTCCATCCATTGCTCCTTGGTCTATCCCAGGGAGCAGTGAGCAGAGCCTGTGCCCCCGCTCCTTATCCCCAGCCCTCAGATATTTATAACCATTGATTCAATCACCTCTCAGTCTTCTCCAGAATAAGCAGCCCCAGGTCCCTCAGCCTCTCCTCATCAGGCAGTGCTGCAGTCCCCTCAGCATCTTTGTAGCCCTCCACTGGACCCTCTCCAGCAGGTCCCTGTCCCTCTTAAACTGGGGAGTCCAAAACTGAAGGCAGTTCTCAAGATGAGGTCTCACCAGGGCAGAGCAGAGGGAGAGGAGAACCTCCCTTGATCTGCTGGACACACTCTGCCTAATCCACCCCAGGATCCCATTGGCCTTCTTGGCCACAAGGGCACATTGCTGTGCCATGGTTAACTTGTTATCCACCTGCACTCCCAGGTCCCTCTCCACAGGGCTGCTCTCCAGCAGTCACCTCCTAACCTGTCCTGCTGCAGTTTATTCTTCCTCCTCAGGTGCAGGACTCTGCACTTGTCCTTGTTGAACTTCATTTGGTTCCATGGATTGACATGATCTTTTGTAGGACTGATCTGTCTGTCAAGAATCCTGCTTCCAGCTGTTTTCTTGCAGCTGTGGTGTACACCCAATTCTCTTTCAAATGAGCAGCACCATGAGTATTCTAGAGATGGGAAAGAAAAATACTGAAGAATTGAGTAATCACTTAGAGAATGCATTTGCAAAGTAACCAATAGCTCCAAACCAATGGTTCCAAAGTTTGTGTGTCCATTTCTTACAGCATACTGGAATTGATATTCTATGGTCTGTCTCAAGTTTGAATAGAGCCACTTTGGCCAGTTAGATGAGCATTAAAATAACAGAGCTTTTCCTGTGTGGAGTGTTAATCACATACAATGTAAGTGTAGACCCTCAGACATAAATGTCTCCTGTGAGTTTCCTCACTTGAGTGCTCCAAGGTATTTTTTCAGAAAATGAGCAAGACTCTCAATGGCAAGGAAGGTTACTGCTTATGCCAGCAGTAATTTGAGATAGTGAAGAAAAAAAATTAAATTAGGATTGCACAGTAATTAAAAAAAAAAATAAATCTTGGGGGGTGGTCATTGAAAGCATGAACTTGAAATCTCTTCATGTGCCTTGTGTTTTATGTTCTTTGTTCAGAATGAGGCCAGGAAATACAACCCACAGGTGTTAAGCCTTAAAAAAATTTCTCTTTGACAATGTTCATAAACCTCCAAGAATGAGGTCTTCCCACACCAGGTCTTCACTAGGATTGTAGTCTGGAGGATGCTGACATTTTTGTTGCTTGCTAACATCTGGCAGGTAGATTTTTGGAGTGGCTCTTTTGGCAGCACTCAGAACAGTTAAAGTGGTCTGCAAGATAAAAGTGTGATACTGAGATCCATGGTAGAAATAATGATGGAGGGGGAAAAAATTGAAGCCAAAGGTGAATTAGAAGGGAAATAGTCCCATTATCTAGGCTTTTATCACCTTGCATGTTTTTGTAATTAGACATGGTGACAATGTCATAAGTATTTGAGGGAGGCAGAAAGTGGCTGGCCATAATTAGAATATGATGTGTGGAATCTGGATTCTCACTTGGCTGTGAATAGAATAGAATAGAATAGAATAGAATAGAATAGAATAGAATAGAATAGAATAGAATAGAATAGAATAGAATAGAATAGAATAGAATAGAACAGAACAGAACAGAACAGAACAGAACAGGCCAGGTTGGAAGAGACCTCCAAGATCACCCAGTTCAACCTAGCACCCAGCCCTAGCCAATGGCACTAAGTGCCCATCCAGGCTTTTCTTGAATGACTCCAAGGATGGAGACTCCACCACCTCCCTGGGCAGCACATTCCAATGCCAATCACTCTCTCTGGCAAGAACTTCCTCCTAACATCCAGCCTATACCTCCCCCAGCACAACTCGAGACTGTGTCCTCTTGTTCTGTTGCTGGTTGCCTGGGAGAAGAGCCCAACCCCACCTGGCTACAACCTCCCTTCAGGTATCTGTCCGTGCTCCTGAGACCTGAACCATTTGAAAGATGTGTGCAATGACCACCTCTGAAGTCTGCATCGTTTCCTATTTAGGAACTTAATTCTAGGATAGGGAATAGAAGTCTCAGGTTAGTGTAAAATATTATTAAGCTGCTTCCTGGGAAGTCAGACACAACCACGGAAGTCGTGAGGCCCTTTAGAAAGGATGAGGAGGAGGCACATGCTTGCGTTCTTGGCTTGGGCTTCCAGGTTATTTCAAAACCTGCAAACTGTTTCTACAAGTGTTGTTCTTGTACTCTGTGCAAAACAAGTGTTTACAGCAGAGTTTCCCCTTCCCACTGCGTGCCTAACAATAGTGTGTTTAAGATCTCCGTCTGGGGCAGGCTGACTTGTGGCTGCCTCTGTGTACCTGTGTGAGCATGTCTGCAACACGCTTGCATTATTCAACAAGAAGAGCATGTGCAGTTAATAGGCAGATAGGAAAAATGCTTGGAGTGTGAGCTGGATCTCGAGTCGGTGGCTGGCGGACTGCATGAGACAGATGGGGCAAGGAGAAATCGACGGTGGCATTTCTGATTTAAGCAATCAGACCACTGGATGGACTGAATACACACTGGATGTAAAAATAACACTCCTCCTGTGTTGCTTAGATTTTAATATTCCTTCTGTTTCCATTGTGAGCAATGCAAAACAGCCTCACAGGACCTGCCAGGGATGAAATAGGAGGCACTGGTGGCTGTGTCTTCTGCTGGGCAGTGTAGTGCTGCATTGAGTCGCTTCTGGAAAACAGTGTTGTGGTTGAACACTGTGATTCTGATTTTGAAACCAGCAATATCAAATAATGCTAACATCAAAATGGATCAGCTGTAGGCAGCTGTCTAAGGAGAAGAGGTGTGTGCAATGCAAAACAGCCTCAGAGGACCTGCTGGGGATGAAATAGGAAGCACTGGCGGCTGTGTCTTCTGCTGGGCAGTGCAGTGCTGCATTGAGTCGCTTCTGGAAAACGGAGTGTTGTGGTTAAACACTGTGATTCTGATTTGAAACCAGCAATATCAAATAATGCTAACATCAAAATGGATCAGCTGTAGGCAGCTGTCTAAGGAGAAGAGGTGTGATGTTATTTCTGTCTGTATTAGCTGGTCTGATAAAAGACGTTATCACTGCTTGCAAAGCAGAGCCTCACCCACGGTGAGCAGGGAGCTTGCACATCACTCAAACTCAGTCAGTCAAACTGAAGAGCAGACTCTGACTTTCCTCTCAGCCATGTTGGACTCGCCCTGGGTATGTGTTAGCTCATTAGCAGAATGTGACAGTGAGAGAGCATGCATGCATTTCTTCCGTGCTGCTCAGTGACTCAGGAAGGCAGGACAGGTCCATGTTCAGCTCATGTTTTCTGCAAGATGGCAGATGGCTGGAGGAGCTAAGGGTACATTGGCTTAAAGAAATATGGTGCCTACATGTGAGACCACAAACACAGCTCACAAGCCAGTACGTCCCTGAAGTGGCTTTAAGACGTGTGGTGACACACACTGAGGATGCATAAGACAAAACCTTGATGTGTTTGTTTCCACAGACTCTTTGGCAGCTAGAGGCTTGAGGGATGGGGGAGAAGGGGAAGGAATTTGGAAGGAATTTAGAAGGGATTTGGAAGGAATTTGGGATTTGGAAAGAGGTGCAGAGGGGAGGGAAGGGGAGCATAGGATGGGGGAGGAGAGAATAGGAGAGGGCAGGAGAAGAGAGGAAAGGGAAGGGGGAATCGAAGAGGAGGATGTGAAGAGGATTGAACATGACAGACAGCATTTCTGTTCATTCTAAGTGACATCTTTTATTTCATGAAAGTTTCATAAACTGTGGTGAAAATTGTGTTTGGAAATTCCTTATTTCTCTAAGTTTCTATGTATGGCCCTTTATTAAAACTTACTTTTTTTTTTTTTTTTTTTTTTAAAAAAAATGTAAGGGACAAA
>VWZI01011686.1:5971-19041 GCA_013396835.1 Psilopogon haemacephalus | reverse complement strand
AATAATAATAATAGTAATAATAATGTCTCTATCATTCATTGGTTTGCTAATTAGCATAAAAAGGCAATATGTAAATAATTTATCTCTCTTTGTTCCCTTTGCCTTCTGCCTCCCACCTCCTTCACTGCTCCTCTGTTCATGACTGAATACTAACCTTGACTGAAGTGGTAACACATTGCTGGTGTTCTATCTGGGGGGAGAGAAGAAGGTGGTGGTGTTGGCCCCTTCTGGGCTTTCTTTGTCCAGGGGCAGGATTGGATCTCAGTATAATTTCTAAATTATATACAATTGTAAATACATGTAAATATGTTTTGCATATATGCTTGTAAATTTAGCTTGCTAAATATAGCTTTATCTGACCTCCAAGCTGTATGAGCTGATCTGGTGATTTTAGTTTTATTTGGAGGGTAATTTCTCAAACCCACCCCAAGGTGTTAAATTCAAACTGATGAATCATGCTGCACTTAAATATCTTGGGCTTGAATTTTGCTTTCTATCATATCTTGGTCTTTTAAACGTAGCTATATGACACGCATGTTAGACCAGACTTTTGGATTACATTTCTGTTTTTGCTGCACTACAACTGGTTTTGTAGCCATTTCCTGACCTAATTTTACGCCAAATTATCTGGTTTAATCTGCCAGCACCAACATGGTTGCATCAGTAGGGACCTGAATATCTGATAACTCCATTTTCAGATGGGCTTTTACCATGCAGACTGAGCTGTCTGTTATCATGTTGCATATGAGCTCATTACCTCTGGCTGTGATATATCCATGCAGGGACTGGGGAAAGCTGTCAGTGGGTTTTAACGTGGATGTGGTGGTTTAAGCAGTTCCCTGCCTCCCCACCTTTTGATATAAACCCCAGCTAGGACTCAGAACATTGGAAGTTGATAAATGAAGCTTTATCTTTACAGCAATGCACAATATAAAAGCAGACATTTACAAGGTGTAACAGATATTTACAGATATATACAGTGAAAAGGTAATACAGAAACACCACAGCCCTCCCAGAGACCAAAATCCCCAAGAGGGGTAACCAACCACCCCTAACACCTTTCCCCCATTCCCCAATCTTATCTCACCACCTGTTGATGCTGCAGATAAGCTGAAGTAGATTGGCCAAGGGGGTTAGCAGTAGGAAAGAAGTTAGTAGCATTACTGAGAATTAGCTACCAAGACAGAAAGACAAAGGAACCATGCAAGAGAAGCAGCCGCAACCCAGAGCGGTCTGAAACCATCTGCCCTATCTATATTTTGGTTATAACTTTTAAAAACAACCTTTTTTTTCTTCTTTCTCAGTAAAGCTCTGGGTGCAGTGCCATCCTGTGTTTTCCTTTCTCAGCCAATACCCTAATTTCTCACTCGAATTCTTCAATTAGTTCAAACCCGCACAGTGGATCAGGCATCCTCTTTTCCTCACGCTCGAAAAGTAAGGGACTGATGCTGCATTCTAGCATGACAAACTGGAGAGGATATCTCTTGAGTTTCAGCTGAAAGACTGAAGACTAAAAAAAAAACAACCCCCCCCCACACACAAAAAAACCCACCAAAAAAAAAAAACCCAAAAAAAAAAAAAAAAAACCAAAACCACCAACAAAGAAGTTCCTTGGTCAAGATAAGCAGAGAATGAAAAGGAAGAGTTTGAAAGTATGACAGTTGTCATAAGACTGATCTGTAACTTCATGGTAGAACTAAGGTGCCCAAGGCATAGCTGCTGTCCTGAGAAGAGCAGCACCTTACAAATGGTATCACAAAAAGTACTGTAGAGGGGGAAGCCAAATATGAGAATGTACCTACCACAGGAACAAATATTTGTTTTAGGCTAAAGCAAAAGATTGCAATGATTGGAGGGACATCTTGTTTGGCAGAAAGACATGTCCACTGTTCCAATAATTTTTAGAGAAGGGATCATATTTGAAACCTCCTTAGACGCTTACATTTCTGACAGTTTAGATCACAAATACAATCCAGTACATTTTGATGTGCTTAAGGAAGTTTTGCAACAGCATAACAGAGGGATGTAAGACTGTGGGGAAAAAAAAGGAATCATGGTGCTGGTGAAGTACAAATTCCTTGCTGGCACCCTGAGTACAGGGGTGCTCCTAATGAAAATCAGAGGATGGGAATCTGTGACCACAGTTCTGCACGGTAGTCAGAGCTCATTTTCAATGAATGAAAAGTCTTGTTTCAGTGATGGTATCACGAATAACTTCCAGATCAAGTAACTCTATAAATCAAACCCAACCTCAATCAGTTCTAGTCATAGTGCTTCAGCAGAGATAGGAGTTTTCTGAAGAAGCAACTTTTATGTGAATAGCTGCTTCCACAGTTTTTATGATCTTGCTGTCCAGCTTGAAAATCCCAGAATTACCTTGATAGCATTGAAAGCAGGAATCAATCTATCTGTTGCAAGTTAGGATAAACAGAGAAGAAGACTAAAAATCTAGTGCAAGATCAAAGAAGCATTTGAGAAGAAATCTGTCATAGGGGCAATGCCAGGAGAAAACTGTAGTTCATGTGCATGGCCAGATCCATGAATTTCAGAGCACCAGTTCAAATGGGCATGGAGACAAGACACAAGCTGAGAGTCTGGGCTAGCTAGAATGGGTTGCAGGCTAGTGACCTTTTGCAAAGTGCAGGGGGCTTGCCTCCCTGTGAAGTCACAGAGAGTGCTGTGCACTGTTTGCCTTTTCCCTTTCCTTCCAGCTCTCCCACATTGATACTCATCTCCTTCTTCCAGCTTAACCTTCAGGGATCTCTTTCTTGTCCTCAAGATATGCTTTAGTCTAAAATTTCCTAACATGGACAAAGCACACATTTAAAATGACTGTGCTGGTTTGAGGCTAACTGGAATATTTTAATAGAGAAAAATTAGATTTTAGGCTGTGAAAAAAAAAACAAAAACAAACCCACTGCTGATGTCCACTGTACTCATAGGTTTACTGAGATGTACCAAAGCAAGGACACAAACATTAAATAAGACAATTGGTGTCACTCTGTCTGCCGAGTCTGTGTCTCTCCCTGGCTTTCAGCTGGATCTGTGTAACCCAGCTAATCAGTTCTGCTTCTACCCCTCCTGGCCAATCTTTCCTGTTTGCCTTGCACATAAGGCAGATTCTGTGATAAGATTGGAGGGTGGGGAGGAGGTAGAAGGGTGGTTGGGAATCCCTCTTAGGCACTCTGATCTCTGAGAGTCGTATTATGGTTCTGTATGACTTTTAACTTGTCTATTTCTGTATATAGCTGTAAATATTTGTAATATGCTGTAAATACCTGCTTGTATATTGTGCTGAGCTCTGAATAGAAAGCTTAATTCCTTAAGTTGCCAGCTGGCTGAGTCTGCTCTGGGTGAATACAAATGTGGGGCAGAGGAGGGGAGTAACTCCCAAAGCATCACAATGACACATACCATGTCTTCCAGAGGGCTCCTGTGTTTCTGGAGAGGCTTCATGTACCCTCATTTTAAAGAATTTTCTCCTCATGTTGAGCTGAAACCTTCTATGTTCCAATTTGCGGCCATTGCTCCTTGTCTTATTTCTGCTGACCAGCAAAAAGAGATTGGCCCCATTGTGGCAGGGCAGGGCACTGCCCCACCGGAGGTTTGAATGGGGTGCGAAGTGTGGCAGGGCACACCCCAGTCCACTGCCCCACCAGAGGTGTGAATGGGGCAGGAAATGGTCTTCCTCCCTCCCCACCTCTGTCACCAGAGGCTTGGAATAGGTGTGAAGCCCCTTCTCCCACCCTCCATGGGCTTGAACAGAGAGGGAACAAATTGCCTCAGTATATATATGGCAGCTGGACAGATTGCAGCAGGACCTTCACTGGGACCTTCACTGGGACCTGCACCGAGACCTGAATGGACCTGAACACGGACCTGGAGACACGAACCTCGCACGGACTTTGAGCCGGACCTTGAGGAGCATCCTGGCTCCTTGCTGCAGGACCTGCCTCTAATGTGNTGCTGCAGGACCTGCCTCTAACGGTGAACTGCAGCCATTGGTGGGAACACCGTGGAGCACCCCTGGCTTTCCCCTGCCTTGCTTTGCGATCCTGGCTCCGTGAAAGCTGTGCCTACAGTCATCTTGGACTTTGGCGGGCACTGGACTCTGGACACTGCCATGAAAGAGACAGTCTCCCGTCTGTAAGTAGGGCAAAGCTGTTTCATGCCCAAACCTTTCCATTTTTCTGATTTTTTTCCTGAATTACAAGTAAAGGCATCCTTGTGAAGACTTCTCCCGACCGAATTAGGACCCAAACTTAAACTAATGTACACACAGATTGTGGGTAGGGCTTTTGGAAATTATAAAAGCTACGTAATTTATAATTCCTGCCTCTTCAATCCCCCACAATCAATTCACCCATCCACTGGACACACACCCCTCAGATATTTGTAAATATTGATCAGATCTCCTCTCAGTCTTCTTCAGACTAAACAGCTCCAGGCCTCTCAGTCTCTCTCCACAGGGGAGATACTCAAGTCCCCCAGTTATCCTCGTGGTTTTCCGCAGGACTCCCTCCAGCAGGTCCCTGTCTCTCTTGAACTGGAGAGCCCAAAACTGGACACAGTATTCTGGGTGTGGTCTCACCAGGGCAGAGCAGAAGGGGAGAATAACCTCCCTAGCCCTGCTGACCACACTTTTCCTGATGCACACCTGGATGCCACTGGCTCTCTTGGCCACAAGGGCACATTGCTGGCCCATGCAGAACTTACTGTCTCCCAGGACTCGGAGGCCTTTATCAACGGAGCTGCTTTCCAGCAGGGCAGCCCCCAGCCTGTACTGGTGCCTGTTGTTATTCCTCCCCAGATGCAGGACCCTGCACTTGTCCTTATTGAGCTTCATGTGGTTCACCTTTGTTAACTCCAGCCTGCCCAGATTCACTCGACATTGCCTTCGTTAGGACTAAAGGCATTGCAAGGCACTGTTCAGTCTGAAATAAATCACACAGTGCTATACTTGGAGAGCTGCAGATCATTACCCTGAGATACTGAGTATCTGCTTTGAAAAAGGAGCTTTGGACCATTGTCTGAGCAGTCAGAATGAAACAGTTCTCAGTTTTACTTTATGTTTTGTCTGCTCTTTTACACTATTTCGTTCCAGCCATTTTTTTTTTTTACCCACGGGTCCACTACTGATGTGTCATCCTCACCTCCATGCCTGGGAAGATCATGGAACAGAACCTCCTAGATGATATTCCTCCTAAGGAACATGAAGGACAGGGATGCGCTTCAAGACAGCCATCATGGCTTTACTAGGGACAAATCCTGCCTGACCAACCTAGTGGCTTTCTATGATACATTGACTGTGTCAGTGGGTAAGAGATGACCTATGGATGTGATCTATCTGGATGTCTGCAAAGCCTTTGACATGGTTCCCCCCCCACAACATCCTACTTGCCAAGTTGGAGAGATAAGGATTTGATGAATGGAGGGTTCAGGGGATAAGGATTGTCTGGATGGTAGCATCCAGGGAATAGTGCTCAATGACTTGAAGTCCAGATGGAGAGCAGTGGCAAGTGGTGTCCCCAGGGGTCTGTACTGAGACTTGTGCTAATTAATATTTTCATCAGTGATACAGACAGTAAGGTTGAGTGCACCATCAGCAGGTTTGCAGATGACACCAAGCTGAGTGATGCTGTTGATATGACAAAGGAACTGGATGATGTCCAGAGGGACCTGGACAACCTGAATAGGTGAGCCCAGGTATCTCATGAGGTTTAACAGGAGCAAGTGCAGGGCTTTGCACCTGGGCTAGAAGAATCCTCACTATCAATACAGACTGAGGGATGAGGTGATAGAAAGCAGCCCTGTGAAAACGGACTTGAGGGTGCTGATGGATGAGAAGCTGGACATGAGCAGACAGTGTGAGCTTCCAGCCCAGAAGGCCAATCACATCCTGGCTGCATCAAAAGATATGTTACCAGCAGATCCAGAGAGGTGGTTCTGCCATTTTAATCTGCTCTGGTGAGACTGCACCTGGAGCACTGCATCCAGCTCTGGAGCCCTCAATATAGGAAGGACCTGGGCCTGATGGAGTGGATCCAGAGGAGGGCAATGAAAATGATCAGGGGGTTGGAGCACCTCTGCTAGGAGGATAGGCTTAGGGAGCTGGGATTGTTCATCCTAGAGAAGAGGAGGCCCCAGAGATAGAGAAGAGCAGCCTTCCAGTACTTGAAGGAAGTCTGCAAGAAGGATGGAGAGAGACTGTTTACAAAGGCCTTTAGTGATAGGACAAGAGGCAATGGCTGCAACCTAGAGAAGAGTAGATTTAGGCTGCACATTACAAACAAGTTCTTTACCATGAGGGTAGTGGAACACTGAAAGAAGTTGCCCAGGCAGGTGGTTAGGGCCCAATCCCTGGAGATATTCAAAGTGAAACTTGACAGTTGTGCTGGTTTGAGCTAATTGGAGAATTTGAGTGAGAAATTATACTGCTGGCTGAGAGAGGTAAACACTGTATGGCACTGCATCCAGAGCTTTACTGAGAAAGAAAAAAAAAATGTTTTTAAGTGTTGTACCCAAAACATTAGATATCAGATGTTTTCAGACCGCTCTGGCTGAGGCTGCTTCTCTTTGCATGGTCTCCTTTTGTCTTTGCCTTGGTAGCTAATTCTCAGTAATTCTACTAACTTCTTTCCTGCTACTAATCCCCCCTGGCTGATCTACCTCAGCTTATCTTCAGCATCAACAGGTGGTGAGATAAGATTGGGGAAGGGGAGAAAGGTGGTAGGGGGTGGTTGGTTACCCCTCTTGGGGATTCTGGTCTCTGGGAGGGCTGTGGTGTTTCTGTGTTACCTTTTCATTGTATATATCTGTAAATATCTGTTATACTTTGTAAATATCTACTTGTGTATTGTGCATTGCTGTAAATATAAAGCTTCATTTATCAGCTTCCAGTGTTCTGAGTCCTAGCTGGGGTTTATAAAAAGGTTGGGGGGGGCAGCTAACTGCTTAAACCACCACAAGAGTGCTCTGGCAACCTGATCTATTTTAGGATGCCCCTGCTTATGGCAGAGGGCATTGGACTAGATGACCTTTGGAGGTCCCTTCCAACCCAGACCGTTCTGTGATTCTATTATCAATAGGCTAAACTGTTTACTTTTTCCTATGTACATCAATCAACAAACAAGAAAAAAATAGTCTGCTATAGGCAAGGACCATATTGCTATTTCAGCTGGGCTAAATGCTCAATTGTTATGATTTGCCTCGGGGATATGCAGATGTCCAGCAGGGGTGAGAATTTTCGACTCTTTGTGTGCTTCATTTAAAAGTGCAGTTCCCCACGGATCTCTGGTGAAAAGTGCTGGCAACCCCACCAACTGTTAGAGTGCTGTGTCTGCAGAACTTTCTTTTAAGAAGCACTTCTGCTGATCTGGCAGAATTGGACTAGCAAATTGTAGTGGTGAACTGGATAAAAATGACCTGGAAAATCCCTGCCTCATGTACAGTGCTGACTGCTGAGCAATCCTTGCTGTTCTGTGCTTTTCCTTTGTTCTGGCTTGTGCACAGATACACCAGTGCTGATTTAATTCAGAGCTGGGATAGGCATAGGGGAAAACCACAAAATTTTAAGAGTTGTTTTTTTTTATAATCCCAAAAAGAAAATTATTTTGTAAGCCTTTTATTTTTCTTGTGGGAAGGCAGCAAAGAGATTAGCAACTGAAGCTAGTTCAGACTTCTCAAGCCCTTCTGCATCTCCACACAGCCATGTTTGGGCACTAGAAACTGACTTAGCCATATGAACAAGAGTAATTAGATCCATCTGAAACTTGGGAACCAACAATTTTGAGGATTCTTTCACAGGTTTTTTCCAGTTGAAAAATCCGTGGGCTTGTCTCCCTCTGTCTTGACTCCTGGCATCTATTAACACCTAAACCTCAGAGCAAAATAACTACCAAAACTTCTGTGTTTTTAAAAATCCAAAGTCCTGGAAACCACCACAGTTTCCATGCTCCCTCCACCATTCCCATCTTAGTTTGGCCAAATCCACTCAGACACCAGTGAATTTAAGGACCAGAATTCACATACAGCTTCCTGCAAATTAGTCAGGATAATTTTGCTCTTAGAGTAAGCATTAAAGTTATTAAA
Source organism: Psilopogon haemacephalus (assembly GCA_013396835.1). NCBI lineage: Eukaryota > Metazoa > Chordata > Aves > Piciformes > Megalaimidae > Psilopogon > Psilopogon haemacephalus. Next base: position 10,950 of record VWZI01011686.1, on the reverse strand, counting down.
ACAAAGGAAAAAAAAAAAAAAAAAGAAAAGGAAAGCTTGTTCAGCCCAAACAATTGCACATGGGCAATACACTTGAGCATCTTTCTCATAACAAAAACTGGATCTGCTGAGTATTTGCCCATGTCCTTCCATGAAGCTGGACTGTTTACTCAGGGGTGGTTCTCAAAGGCTGAGCTCACCTGGTATGTGTAAGCAGTGAGTGTCTCACCCTGTCACCATGTAGATTTTATCGACTGTTTTATCACTATGCACACAGAGGGGAATGTGTAGAGTTTCAGTACTTAACTGCTTATAACACTCCCATAAAGCCCTAATGGTTATTGAATTGCTTCACCTTTTTCAAATATGAAACGTGAGTTTCTTACAGAGTGTGCAATTGGACCCATCGTAAGAAGCTACTGAATAACTAAGGGGAGGTCTGTGTTCCTCGAGCTATTTTATCAAACCTAAACACACTAATAATCATGGAATCATAGAATGGTTTAGGTTGGAAGAGACCTCAAAGATCATCCAGTTCCAACCCCCCTGTGCCATAGGTAGGGACCCCTCCCACTAGATCAGGACGCTCAAGACCTCATCCAGCCTGGCCTTGAACACATCCAGGGAGGGAGCAGGCACAACCTCCCTGGGCAACCTGTGCCAGTGTCTCCTCACCCTCACTGTGAAGAACTTTCTCCTAACATCCTGTTTCAATCTCCCCTCTGCCAGTTTGAACCCATTCCCCCTCGTCCTGTCATTACAAGACCTTGTGAACAGTCCCTCCCCAGCCTTCCTGTAGCCCNAGACAGTGCTGCAGGTGGGGTGTGAGGAGAGCAGAGCCAAGGGGCACAATCCCCTCCCTTGCCCTGCTGCCCACAGCTGCTCTTGCTGCAGCCCAGCACACAGTTGCTGTCTGGGCTGTGTGTGCACACTGCAGGCTCATCTTGAGCTTCTCATCCACCCAGACCCCCAGGTCCTTTTCCTCAGAGCTGCTCTCCAGCCACTCACCACCCAGCCTGGAGTTGTGCTTGGGATTGCACCCACCCAGGTGCAGGACCTTACACTTGGCCTTGTTGAATTTCATGAGGTTGGCCTGGGCACAGCTCTGCAGCCTGTGCAGGTCCCTCTGGATGGATCCTGCCCTCCAACAAGTCTCCTGTGCCACACAGCTTGGTGCCAGCTGCACACTTGCTGAGGCTGCACTAATTCCTCTGTCCATGTCACTGACAAAGATGTTTAACAGCACTGGTGCCAGCACTGACCCCTGAGGGAGCCACTTGGCACTGGTCTCCAGGTGGACATTGTCTCCAGGTGGATCCTCTCTGCGTGCCACCATCCAGCCAATTCCTTATCCAGTGAGTTGTCCACCCATCAAGTCCCTGTTTTTCCAGTTTGGTGACCAATAATAAGAAGGGAGATTTTTTTTTTTCTCTTCCTGACAAAGATCTAAGAGATAGCAGTTTAATTTTTTTTCCCCCATTGGAAAGTTACAGTATTTTCAACTCTCTTCATTTCCTTTCAGTGAAATATTCCAAACTTCTCCTACCTATAAAGTATTCAGCTTTCCAGTGAGGAGAGTTTGCTCATAATACTCATTATTTTCTCCTTTGTGCAGAAGTGATGCTATTTTAAATCATGTAATGAAGAGAACTGTGCAATATCTACTCTGACAGCTTTCACTCCTGGGCTACAAGGTATCTTTGGATGCCCAATGTCACTGCAGGAGATGAATGGCAGTGTACATCCTTCCTATACATCAGGCTGTTACACCAGGACCAATAATGTTATACAGAATGTGGAACTGGAGTTCAGTGGTGCCACACGCTGAGAAGCACCATTCCTGCTATGGCTGGTAACTCAGACAATCACAGATATCACAGGTCCACCATGAATTTATGTTTAATGTGGTATTTTTCCACCTCGGGACAAAGATGAAACAATTAAAAAAAAACCTTGTTACCCAGCACCTGCTTAGTTGTAAAACAATTCCCTAAGAAGATAATCAGAGCAGCCTCTGAGAGATGCTTAAGGGCAGGGAGTGAAAAGTTAGGAAGGAAAAAAAAAATATGTAAAAAATGTTTTCTTACTGTGCAACATTTGGAAGTTTATTTACTAACATATAGTCTTCTTAGGAGATGACTTCTAAGTTTTTGGAGTCCAAAACTTTCTGTAGATGTTCTTAGGTGCATGGTCTGCTCTTAATGAAGAGGAAAATGACAGAGAAGATTTAAAACATGCCTTCATTCTAAAACAAAGCTTCAGAAGTGTCAATCTGCTGGAGGGTAGGAAGGCCCTGCAGAGGGATTGTTTTCTTACTGTGCAACATTTGGAAGTTTATTTTACTAACATATAGTCTTCTTAGGAGATGACTTTTACTCTTAAGTTTTTGGAGCCCAAAACTTTCTGTAGGTGTTCTTAGGTGCGTGGTCTGCTCTTAATGAAGAGGAAAATAACAGAGAAGATTAAAAAAACATGCCTTCATTCTAAAACAAAGCTTCAGAAGTGTCAATCTGCTGGAGGGTAGGAAGGCTCTGCAGAGGGATTTGGACAGGCTGGAGACATGGGCTGAGGCCAATTGCATGAGGTTTAACAAGGCCAAGTGCTGGGTCATGCACCTTGGCCACAACAACCCCCAGCAGCCCTGGGGGAGGAGTGTCTGGAGAGCTGCCTGGTGGAAAAGGACTTGGGGGTGTTGGTGGACAGCAGCTGAACATGAGCCAGCAGTGTGCCCAGGGGGGCAAGAAGGCCAACAGCATCCTGGCCTGGTGTCACCAGCAGGAGTAGGGAGGTGATCATGCCCCTGTACTCAGCACTCATGAGACCACACCTCAAGTACCGTATCCAGTTTTGGTCACCACAGTTTAGGAGAGACATTGAGGTGCTGGAGCAGGTGTAGAGAAGGGAGACGAGGCTGGGGAGAGGGCTGGAAAACATGGACCTATGAGGAGAGGCTGAAAGAGCTGGAACTGGTTAGTCTGGAGAAGAGGAAGCTGAGAGGGGACCTTATTGCCCTCTACAACTACATAAAAGGAGGCTGTGGTGAGGCTGGTGCTGGTCTCTTCTCCCATATTACTAATGATAGGACAAGAAGAAATGGCCTCAAGTTGCACCAGGGGAGGTTTAGATTAGATATTGGGAGGAAGTTCTTTACTTAGCAGGTGGTCAGGCACTGGAAGGGGCTGCCCAGGGAGGTGGTGGAGTCACTATCCCTGGAGGTGTTAAAAAAAAAGAGTGGATGTGGTGCTTGAGGCTATGGTCTGGTGATGAAGGATGCTGGGATGAAGGTTGGCCTGGATGATCCTGGTGCTCCTTTCCAACCATAGCCATTCATAGTGCTTAGATGTTGTGCTGAGGGATTTGGGTTAGTCAAGGACTTGTCCATGTGAAACTAATGACTGGACTCCATGACCTTGAAGGTCTTTTCCAGTCTAAGAAATTCTGTGATAATTCAATCTGAAAAGTTGCACTTAGTTCAGGCTTCATGTGCATAACCACTAATGCAGGAAGTTAAGTGTGCATTATAGAATCACAGCCTAATGCAATTTGGAAACTGGAAACAGCACAGACCTGTTCTGGGTGAGGCATCTGTGCTGTTCATTACAAACTGCTGCTCTGACATCAAGCCAGTTACCTATGAAGCCCACTTGTCCTCCCACCTTTCCTGTGTGTGAGGAATCCAGGGGAGTTCTTGATTTGCAGCCAAAGCATCATAGTCTGGCCAAGCAGTGTCATCGAAGGGAGAAATAACAAGATATGGTTGCTGTGGTGTAACCATTAGTATAGCTGCTGAGAGAAATAATGCTGGTGAGATGCAAAGCTTAAAAGCTTTTTTTTTAATGCATTTGTAGTAATACCAATTCTATTAAATTATCTGAAAGTATAAAGATTTATTAAACTCCTGTGTACAGTGCTGTTTCCACTGGGTATTTTGGTAAGCTGCCTTTATGGAAGTATCTGTACAACATAAGCCAGTACTGCACAAAGAGAAAAAGTGTTTGGGATTATCCTGGAATGGTGAAGAGGCATTGCATGAATTACAGTAGCATGAATTACTGCCTATTGGCTTAACAAATCTACAGGGGTGTTAGGTGGCCAGAAAAGTACCAGGGAAACAGTCAGTGAGAGGGTTTAAAAGTACTAGCTAAACTCAAGAGATCAAGGAAGCAGAAAGTGTAGAGGTTTTCTCTGCTTTCTCCTATTAATTTTGCCTCTTCACTTGTAGACTCAGCAGTTTTGGGCACTTCTCTCTTGTAGGTCCTCTGATGATGGACACTGCTGACATATTGTAAATGCCGAGTCTCTGCTATGCTCCTTCTCTTAACTGTAACTCACTTGACCAGCAATTATTTTTAAGAATTGTGTTGGGTTGAGGCTAGCTGCCCCCACCCTGAGCCCAAAAGCCCAATAAAGACTCAAAACGATTTGGAAGTAAAAAGGATAAACTTTAACAACAAGTAAGGGGAAAGGTTTTTTTTACAAAAGGTGGGAGAAAGGGGAAACAAGCTTTGGGATATGGGGAATAAGGGAAAGGGGTACAGAAACCAGGGAGAAAAGGGGAGAAGGAAAAAAAAAAAATATATACAACCGCGGCAGGCAGCTGAAGTTCGATTGGCTTTGGAAAGCAGGATGCAGGAGTCCTATAGCGAAAAAGTTTCAGTGCCAGTTTCAGCAGACAGTAACGGTGCTGGAACACAGGGCGGCAGGGAGACACGTGCTGCAGCAGCACAGAGCGCCAGCAGCTGCTCNGGGGGACTGGGTTCCCCTTCTTATAGTCCCAAAATCCTAGCAGGAAGTGGGAGTGTCTAACCAGGCAACCTGGGAAAAGGGTGAAACCATTCCTTGGGAAAAGACAGGGGGCGCCAGGGGGGCTTAACCCTTCACAAGAATCTACCAAATGTATTTAATATATATATACATATATATATATACATATATTTATACATATTTCTCTACATTTTCCCTCTTACTCACCAGCCTCTCACTTCCCTTCCCTTCCCTTC